>VSTD030000906.1:0-14281 GCA_008808055.3 Sporobolus alterniflorus
AACGTAGTTGCTTGTATGCAATTTCTATCATCACCTCTTCACCATCAATATTTATGACCTCAACGAATTGAGATTTTCCACATTTTAAGCATTTCTTTTCATTTATATGCTCCTTCCAAAAAATCATGCAATTATCTTGGCAAACAACAATCTTCTCATAATCCATACCAAGACCAGAAAGCAATTTCTTTGATTGGTACATGTCTCTAGGTACCTTGTGATTCGCCGGAAGGACATCATTGAACAACTTCAAAGGCTCTTTATAGCAATTATTGGAGAATGCAAACTTTGACTTAATGGCTATCAATCGTGTCACAAAAGAAAGAACAGATATTGTCATGTGCTCATGCACTGCCTCTTCTAAAGCTTTAAGGAGGTAAAAAAACTTTTGAACCTCCAAAGTAGGGGAATTCTCAAAATTTACTTCAAACTCTGGACATATATCATTAAGCATCTCATCCATTATATCCTCATCTGTCACGACATCTTCTGCTACCGGCCCACTTTCAGGCAATTCCTCGCTATGGTGCACCCACACCTCATAGCCTGGCATATAACCGAACCTACAAATGTGTATTGAAACCTTTTTCTTGTCATGAGATAAACCATTTCAATACTTGCTGCATGGACACCTCACGATTCTAGTGTTTAACAATGAGAAAGCTTGTTCGATAAACTTATTAATCTTATCTACCCATTCTCTCGAGTGAGATCCATTCTTTCTCCAACCATCATACATCCATTTTCAGTCATCAACCATAGTTGCAGATAATTCTGAACCAAGAAAAATGATTAATTCGTCTGTTAGCGCTCCAATGTCTATAGGAAAGGTACATATATGTATTCAAATATTTTAAGCTAGCTAGTCCCATTTCATAAAATATATATTTCATCGGTGAAACTAATGCACATATTAAACCTAACTTCCATCGGTCACACGATGACTGACGGAAATAAACCTAACCATTATCCACTAATTACCTACTTATGTATTATTTTATTCTTAATTATCTAATTAAGTTAGCTTTAAATGTCGGCCATTTATCACTAATCACCCACTAATCAAGACAATTCTCACTTAAGTAATAATTTATCACTAATCACCCACTAATCAAGCCAATTCTCACTTAAGTAAATTTTTATCACTAATAACAAACTAACACAAGCCAATTCTCACTAATCAAACCAATTCTCACACTAATTAGCAAGCATATCTACAAGTTCCTATCCAAACAATAATCATCCAACAGTACCATAGGCCTCAAATTCTATATCATGGTGAAACACTTGATGTGCATAAGTGCCTTAATGCTTCAGCCCATGAGCAAAGAAAAAATGGGGCCGACATTGGAGGTCAGGGGCCGCAATGGAGGTTGGTTACCACAGGGGTGTCCTCTCCGGCTAAGCCGGCAGTGTCATAGAGGAGGCGGTGAGCTCGACCGAACAGGGGCCGAGCAGCGGTGGGACCTGGTAGCGGCCAAGCAGTCGCTCTCAGGGGTGGCCAGGCGGTGGCAGGGCCTGGCACGGCTGAGCGGCGGTGAGGAAGGCCTAGCGCGGCCAGGCGGCAGTGGGTCTTGGCGCGGCCGGGCGGAGTGAGGGAGGCCAAGCGACGGTGAGCAGTGGCCGGGTGCGAGAAGCGGAGGGCGGCTACCGGGCATGAGATTTGCCAAGTTTGAGCGCAAGACGATGCCGCAGTGGTGAGATAATTTCAAAAACTTTCGTGGGCGCCTAGACCGACTCACGGAAATAAGAAAACTTCTATCAGTATCTATGAACCTCACGGAAGTTAACAAAACTTCCGTTGGCTGCTACTTTTGGCTCATGTTAGTTAACAAAACTTTCGTTTGCTCTTGTTGTCTCACAGATGTTGACTAACATTCACAGGATCCCATCGAAGCCCACGGAAGTTAAATAGTCCCATAGAAGTGAGCATGATTCCTGTTGTGATTGATTGATTACTTTCACAAGTTGGTGGAGTGGACTCACACACGCATGCGCAAAAAATTAATGTGTGTCCATATCTGATAGCCACCAAAGATAGTAAGGATGCATTTGTTTTAGGGTCAAGAAGGTATGTGACGGGATCATTTTTGATGTCAGGGATGACTTCATCCTACTTGATATTTGGTTGGATGGATGAATATGAGGGATGAACTCATCTCTTGTTGGATGGACATGGATGGATAGATAGGTACGATCACCTTCTCATATGATTGAGTGAAGTTAACTTATAGATATTGAACATACATAATATAGCACATAATTAATTTGGAAGCCATGATGACACACATAATTAGTACACCATAATTACACATATATTTAGCCACTAATATTAAACATACTTAGCAAGTCAGTGTTACCCAAAATACATTGTTTTGGTACAACTGAAAAGATACACAATCCAGCCATTCACACTTACATACAAACATGGCAAATGATTATAAACTCCTAACATACTTGGAGCCGTAGATGCTACACCGCCGCCCTTGCATTGCTTGCTGCACGTGCCACTGCCACCTTGCCTGCTGTGCACACCACCGCCTTCGCTCGATCTCATACCGTCGCCCCTTTTTCGCACACACTTTCTCGGTGAGGATAAGACTGGGAGTGAGAAGTGGTGAGAGAACAATCAGAGGATAAGCTCATCCGTGAAAATATTGGGGACAACCTCATCCCATACCTCAACCAAACAGACCAAAACAAGGATGACATGATGGTATCATACCTTGTCCCACCTTATCCACTGAAACAAAACACATCCAAAAGGACTCCCCCATCCACCTTCCAAACATGGATGGTGTGCATCCGCTCCAAACGGTAGATGACCGTTCATCCGCGCGGCACGAGTTCCCGTTCCCCTACTCACACAAGCGAGAGGCAGCAGCCGACGGAGAGAGGCGAGCAGTCGGCGGCAATGGCGTGGTGGGCGAGCCTGTCCCGGAACGTGAAGGAGATCCGCATCCTCCTCTGCCACTCCTCCCCCACCAGCGCCCCGGGCCGGTACCAGCCTCACCTCCCCCTCCCTCGCTGTCTCCTCACACGGCGACATGGTTTTTGCCCGCAGGGTGTTCATGAAGAAGAACTACGCGAACATCAAATTGCGCAAACCCATGCTACCGTTCCTCATCCGTGAGTGCTCCAGCCTCCAGCCCCAGCTCTGGGTGTGCCACGGTAAGGTTATGTTATGTGAATCAGACTGCATCCCTGCTAGAATTGCATCTGTACGGATTTTGGAATGAGTAATGACTTCTTTAAAGCAACCTTGTTGTTCAATTTACTTTAGAATTTGTGGAAATTTGTTGTAGGGTGTAGAAGCACTTATGTAGTTTCATTCTTTTTTTCTTTGTGATTTGAGTTGATGAATTTCTATGTGCTGCTGCTAAACAATGTGGGTTACATTTTTAATTTTAACGTACTGCTTGAATTTTGTGAATAACACTTACAATGTACTTTTTTGCTTAGGTTTTACAATTGACACTAATTTAAATTATAGCTGGTATCACAAGTTGGGTTCTACAATTGGTGCAGTATTTTTTGGACAAGCAGGTAGGCAATTTCATATATTAGTCCTCCTAGTCCTTGCATCCTGTTTTTTCCTTGCATGCTGATTGCCAGGAGCGCAATTCTAAGAGGTTTGTGTACAATTGTTTATTAGCTCAGTTTGGACATGTATTCTTTTTTTGCTGTATGACTATTCTGAGTACTAGGAATTAAATGTGCCTTTGCATCCAATTCGAGGAACACAATTGATAAGCAGATTTTTCCTTTTTCTAGGATTCCAAACCTGTGCTTCAATTATGGCTGTTTTTCGTATTCATCATAAATGAATACAACGACTTACCCCTGATTTCCCCCTCTTGTTTACATGGATCTCAAAAACATGCTTGATCCCTGGCCGTGCCTTTACCACTCACTCTTTACCACGCCTGGAAGATATGTACATATCTTTTACAACCTCAAACTTCCATATGTTAATTTACGTGCATATATTTATCTTCGTGGGCCACTACTGTGAAACACATTAGGATTTCAGTCGAGACATTATGAAGCTAATTTCGTATTTGTGCCTTGCAATACTAATTTTAACCTAATTTGATATGGGCTGTCAGCTGGGCCTTATTGGATCAGTGTACTGTAGCAGCATGCTTTGGTAGCGGCACTACCGTAGCACTAGAGTACAACGCCTAGGGTTATGTTTGCTTAGTCCTTAAGTCAGGGTTAGGGTTGCCTAGGCCTTAAGTCATCTCATCTATAAAGGTGCAGTCATAGTGTGTATTAGGAGGAATCGAAGAAGAAGTCCTAGAACTGGAAGCTCAACCCATGATGACCAAAGGAGCCTCTTGCTCAGGAACTTCTTCTTCGATGCCTCCTAATACACACTATGGCTGCACCTTTATAGATGGAGCTGACTTAAGGCCTAAGCAACCCTAACCCTAACTTAAGGACTAAGCAAACATAACCCTAGGTGTTATACTTTAGTGCTACAGTAGCACCGCTACCATAGCAGACTGCTACAGTACCACTGGCCCAATAAGGCCCAGCTGATAGCCCATATCAGGTAGTCTCCTATAGAAGCCAGGAGAGATTCAGAAACCACCTGTTCTTTTGGAATGCCACCTTTCCGTGTCCACCTTTTGCAGCAGATCCACAGATATAGCAGGGGCTTTAATACGAGAAGCAATTATTCTATCTACTTCAGCAAGATCAGGAAAGTCTGTTAAAGAGAAAAAGGGCAAGTGCTGCTTGCCCTGCTGAAGTTTTCCAGGGGTTTTCTGCTGTTTCTTCTTGCTCTTGGGTGTCACAGGGGTGATAGGCTTGAATCCCTTGTTGGAGGAGTTTCTCTTGCTCCTTCTGAGATTGGCTATAGAAACTGGAGTAGCTTTCCTTTTTGAACTAGAACCAGGATGATCAGGATCAGGATTCTGAGCTACATGCATGTAGTCATTTCCCAGCTCACCAAACACACTGGGGGAGGAACCCTCTGACCTTTCCTTTTTCCCTCTTCTCTGATAGATCTTGGAAATACATTTCTTGTACAAAGAGTAGTCAGGTAGAGGGATCTCAGCCATTCCCTGAGTCTGAACTGTCTGCTTCTGGATCCCACCCATCTGAAGCTGAGGAATCTGTATCACTGCCTCTTTCATGCCAGGAAGCTCAACACTGAGATGAGTGAGGCTCAACACTGTGATGAGTGAGAGAGGTAGAACCATCTGTCCCCATAGTGGAGTGGATTCTGATCTGGGCCATTCACAACAAGCTGCAAGTCCTTTTCAGAAGAGCCAGACTGATGATCCTGCTCAGCAGTACCATGTCGTTGAATCATGTTGCCAGTTTCCTGGTTCAGGGAACCATTCACATTGTTTCCATCTTCAGCACCAGAATTCTCAATGACCATAGGCACACCTTGATCCTCTTCAATCACTAACTCTTCACTGCGATTCTGACCCTGGATGAAGAGAGGGGCAATGGCTGAATCGTCCTGATGTGCAACAGTATTGACATTGGATTCCTGATTTGGGGCTTGCTGCGGCAAAATTTCCATAAACTATTCAGCGATATGGGCCACAAAGTCAGGCTCCCCCGGGCACCACTGGACCATGAAATGGATGGGGGTCCCCATTGTTGGCCGGCGGATCTTCCTCATCTGCCGGCCCAGCATTTACCATGTTCGAGTTGAAGATGTATACTGGGACAGTCCACGACCAACCTTCTCCATCCGATTCCCTGCCATTCGAGATTACTAGACTCCTAGGAACTTCCAGCGGATCTTCCACAAGCACTTCGAGCAGGACTCTGGATAAGCTCTGATCATCAGAGTTCCAATACAAAACTTTTGCAAAAGGAGCACAGGCCTGAGATAGAATGGAAAGATCCTTGAAATCGAGAGGATAACCCAATAGAAGAAGCCAACACTTTCTCGAGAAGGACATTCTTCTAAAGTTCATGGGGGCCTCATCATGTGGGTAAAAAGTGATATGATTGTGACCGATGAAGTGAGGGTTTAGGGCTAGCAAGCTATCCCTCTGAACAGCACTCCGGAGCCTGAAGATCCCCACTCCATGGGGGTGAAGAGCAAAGAAACAGACTTGCAGATATACCTCCTGGACGATGTACTGACTTATGGTGTGCATAAGCTGATGGCGCTGTGCCGTAGAGAGCACTTCATTGGCAACTACGATCACACAATCTTCATGGGTCTTTGGCACCTTCCCAGTAATGTAGACCACCCGACGAGCTCAGCGATGAGGACCACCATCTTCTAGAAACATCGAAGGAGGGGTCTAGGGGATGGGATCAACCACAAAGTTGGCCATGGCACTCGAGCTCTCACTGCTCTGCTTAGGGTTTTTGGATGAGGATGTGAGAGTAGGAGTCGCCTGAGAGGAATAAGAGTTTCTCCCCTTTTCACGCGAAGAAGTCGAGGGAGAGAAAGGTAGAACAGGCTTGGTGGCTCCTTTCACTTCAGCTGTCACTTAAGAGTGCGACTCGATGCAAGGAAAGCTTTTCTTTACGGTCCATTTTTTTCGGGCTGACATCTTCCATTGCAAGCAAGTTTTTTTAATATGTCCATAATTAAAACAGTGCAAACACCGAATGGGAGTTGGACAACCGCTGACAAGGTGACCAGCCCCAAGGCACTAAGAGCAGGAGGGGGTTTTGACCAAAGCACCAGAGGGATCAGGCATGCGCATCTGCTCATCATGATCATCTACCCCCTCAGGCGGAATAGGCATGCCAAGCTATCCTTTCAGCCACCCAAACATCAGGCTGGCGGCAACATGAGACGGGTTTGAATTTGAATTCAAATTAGGAAGAGCTTGAGCAGTGCCAGACGAGCCAATGTTGCAAACATGACAGAGGATTTGACCTCGCTGGGAATGGATTTGGACTTAGGCGAGTCCTGCACTAGCTTAGAAGCAAAAGAAACATGTTTGGTAGCAGGAGATTTGCGTTTGCGGTGCTCTACACGTTGCCAGGAAGCATCTTCTTCCTGTTTCCACTTGCTCCATTCTCTGAACCAATCCACACCTCCATCTCTCCAGAGATGGAAGTAAACATCAAACTGACCAGTGGTAACTTGGCTGAGATCTCTAATCATGAAGCCAACATGGCGCGAAGCAACTGAGAAACGAAAGTGCCGATCCTGAATACAAGTAACATGAAAGCCCACAGGGGTACCTCCAAGAACAGAGTGCAGAGCAAGACTAACCGATTCCTCCGAAAGCCTGAAAGTGTACCTTTGAAAGACCGCCAATAGGTGGAATGCCCCTCGGGGTGACGAGGAAGGATGATGGACTAGTGATCGGAGCTTGTGGAAGATCAATTGCTCAAAATTTTGCCCACGTGTGAAGTTCCAGTTTTGGACAAGCTGCCGAAGCTGCTCGTTCATCCTCCTGGAGCTCCAACAGATTCCTAGGGCCACCACACATGGCCATGGGAGAGTGCAAAGGATGGAGAGAGGCTCAGTAGGTGACGCCATAGGTGCACCCACCCTAGTGGAGAGCGAGAGGGACGACGGAGGCGGTGGAGGAGGACAAACGGTGGTGGGTGAGCGGGTGAGTGAGCGGGCGAGCAGGAGCGACATGTTTGTTGCTCGCTTCACTCCTACTTTTCAGAAGTTAGAATAATTGTGTATTGAGTATTGAGAACTAAAGTGAACTCATCTGTTATTTATCTTTTGAATTTAAAATCGATAGTATTTAGGTTGAAACCTTATTTTACATGTTACCCATGACTTTAGATATTCTTATTCGTCGACCTGATCTATTGATTTCTAGTTATCGAATCTGGTAGCGTGATTTAACTATTTTTATAATTCCGTGTGTTTGTATGATGTCATTGTTAAGATATAATAGTATTAGATTAGGACTCTAATTGTAGAGTCCTAGTCTAGTTTAGTCACGAGGTCCACATATATGTAACTCCTTGGGGGCTGTTATTCATCAATCAATACAATTATCCATTATTCCTAACAGTCATAACTCATGTTCTTAAGTTTGTATCTCACATAAGTTTTTTTTAGTCCTTGTCTCGTGGTTCTATGTCCAATCAAGTGCTCAAAGCTGCTTGGTTAAAGTTCAAGTTGATTTTGTTTTCTGTGTATAAACTGCTATGACACTAGTCTTCGGAAGAAATGACATTCCATGAAACTTTTGTATTTCTAAATTCTTGCAGGCAGAGTTTTATAGGTTAAGGAAAGAGTATGAGAAAGCTGAGCTACTGTATCTGGAAGCAATTGAAATACTGGAGGAATCATTTGGATCTGATGATGTACGATACATTGCAGAGTTCATTTTTGTTTTCCCTCCATTATCTGACAGACTTTGAATTCTTTTAGAAAAGAAATGTAAGTACTTATTTCTAGACAGTACCTCTACTTGTGGGTAAAATTTCCTATATTTCTATTTAATATGTTGAGGCTATCCTAATGATAGCCACTGGGACAAGGCTTGCCAAACTAATATAGTACCACTGCTCTACAATATTACAAGCAGGAATATGATTTGGTGCCATAGCTATTCTATCTGAAAAAGTGTACTGCCTGATAGACATACCACTTGTGTGGACTTGTTACATTACACACATGACTGTTTGGGAGGACAATGCCATATCAATGAAGCTGTATGATTGAAAAATTATAAATTGATACCGGTGATATTCCAAATGCTAAGTCTGAACATAGTCCTTATAGATGATGAAGCATTAATTTGATGGTGTTGCGGAAGCTTGCTGAAATTTCGTAAATCAAATTTCCATCTACTTGTTTCTATGCTTGGTCACACCTGTTGGAACATTTGACACATGATATATCATGTATATTTTTCATATTTATTCATCATAGTTTTTCTATTATTCTGTCAAATGTATTTTATTGTAGGGTTGGAACAGCTTTGCATAGTTTTGGAATATGGTATCATGTTCAACACAAGTTTTCTCAAGCCCAGACATGTTATGAGGTACCTTTTCGTGGCCTCATGAGTCTCTGTTTGTTTAGCCAGACCATTCCAGTGTTTGCTGTTTTCTTTCTAATATCATGTAAGAAGTTGCTGAGGATAGTTTGCAGGTATGGTGATATATCTAGCTAAAAAAAGCATGATATTAATTAATAAGGGTTACTTTGGTTCACCCCCTGGCCAAACTTGTCTCACGCAGGCGTCACTCTCAGGTGTCCATGCTGCGATTGATGCCTGACTTCGCATCTGCTCGGCAGGCATAATCCAAACACGCCTAGATTCTTGAATCAATACTGTATCATAATGTTGTATATTCTTCCGTAAGAATCAGCAACTATCTGGACCATTAATCTGCAATTGAGTAATTTTAGTTGTCCTACTCTTGGGTCTATGCAGCACTAACGTAGTCACACTGAATTTTACTGAATAAATTTGAGAAAGGTAAATGAGCTGACAATCATTATAGTAACAATTTTTTATGTGAACTTCTTTGTTTCTTGCACCTTTTCAGTTTTCATTTAAATTTGCTTATACCTTATTTGTTTCTTTTTTCTTTTTGCAGCCTGCCCTTGTTGGGGGCAAGCATTTGCGTACTTGTAGAGGGTACCTGCAGTGACCCCCGCGAGTTGGGTTTTTAAATTTCTAATACCTCCGCTCACACAGAAGGGCTATCCGCTGTGTTTTGCAGGGAGCCAAAGGTGCCCAGGACCTCCACACGGAGGCTGAGGTCGATTGATGGCACGGAGGCTTGCGTCACCACATAGGCGGAGGCCAGAAGCCAGAGGTGGCACCCTGGCCATCAACCGAAGGTTGTCGCATCCGTGTGACATGCGGTAGCACTTCATAGACCCACAAAAAGCAGTGTCCTAATGTAATACTCTAAATTAACTCATAACTGTGTACTCTATTGGTGGGGTAGGTGATTAGGGGGTTTTAAGGCATTGCAATAAGACATTTGATCTCCCGTTATAAATAGACTCGCACGGGCTTCCTGCCTGGGCGATCGTTGATTGGCAAGAATTTCATTGCCATTCATTACGTGTCTTGCTGTTGCATTCATCACTCTCATTCCACCCTTATTGGTGCTCGTCGGCCTCTCGGCTTTCGAGACCAACATTGCGTCCACCATTTGTGAGCTCAAAAGAACACCTGCAGAATGTCACCTGAAAAGAGACTCGAAAAGGAGCTTTCGGCCGAAGGCTCATCCCAAGCGGTCGGAGCGCAAGTCCCCACCACCGCTCAAACAACTGTCCAAACTGCATACATACCAGAAACACTCCACTCGCAACCATCCACAGACTTCCACGTAGCAACTACAGACCCGATGGAACAATCGACAGCCCAAACGGAGGTGCTCGCCATGAACACCTCAGCTCCAAACACCATGCCTCCACCTCTGGATCAACACCAAACCATCGAAACCCAAGAGGACCAGCAAGAGCATGAACCCTCAATGCAAGAGCCTCCGCTACAGCACCAACCACTGCGGTAGTTGTGGAGACAAACACATGGTAGTGTTGACAGCAAGTGCCCCTTGGCAGACAGCTTATAGCTAGCCCTATGGCCGCCACAATATAGAGTAGTACCTCCACCAAAATATTATGGAGAGTCCAACCCATAAAAATTCCTCATGTCTTATGAAGCAGCGATAGCTTCGTTAGGAGGTGACGATACAACCCTCGTCAAATCGTTCATTATATCCCTCAAGAATGCAGCAACCAACTGGTATGCAAGACTATCACCGAGATCCATCGCATCATGGGTGCAACTCAACGAAAAGTTCCTAGTTAATTTCCAAGGTTTCCAAGCAGATCTCAATATGGAGGAAGATTTTTCTCATGCCAACAATATGAAAAAGAGACACTGCCAGATTTCTTCCGTAGGTTCCTTCGTCTCAAAGCACAAGCCCCGGAGGTCTCAGACGAGCAAGCCATAAAAGTGTTGCGCGCTGGCCAGCACCATAGCTACTTAGTGAGGGAACACCTAAGGACTCTTGAAGAGCTATATGATAATTTCCGCAAGTTCAGTAGATCAAAAGTGCTACACTTCCGCAAGCTAGGTCAGCAAAGAAAAATCATAAACGAGAACGAAGGTTCAAGACCCGCCAAGTATAGTAAAAGTAGAGAGAGCACATCAAATTTTGAAACTACACACAAGCAAGTCCATAGCATTGATTCAGATGGATGTGGGCCACTGAAAAATTGGGAAAAAAATTTCAGACCTCTACATCTAGAAAGCGAGAGCAGAATGTACAACCCCAGAAGAGATTACCACCATCCAAGAGGCGGTTATTCAAATCGACTCCGAGGCAGGGGCGAGACCAAGATAGACCTCTGTATGTTTCATGAGAGAGATACATACCATTGGATAAGGGACTCTCCCATCTTCTAGAGTCCAGAAAGAAAATGACCAAAAGCAAAACCAACAACCAAATCCATCCACAACCAAGGAAGTCAACCACACATTCCACTGACATCAAACATCGCAATCATCATCTTCAAACCAAGCCTCGTACCAACATCACACCACTCATTCTAAATACCAACCCAATTATCATAGATATCCTTCGCCATACTATCAACCATACAACTACACCCCACACATGAGTCAAACTCATTCCACTCAGCCTGCCATCACTTACCCCTCGCCTCCACTTTAGATAACCTATCCTACACAAAACACTCAAACAGCCTAGCGAAAATCAGAACCTAACACACTTCCACCACCGCCACAAACCACAGAATCCTCCTAGCAAAACACAAACTTCCCAACCTTAGGAACCATCCATGCCATAACCGGAGGCTCCAACCTAGATTTCCAAAACAAGAGGCAAAAGTGAGAGTACTACCGCCAAGTCAATCATGTGGCGGTCGAGGGCCCAATCACACGAACCAAATGGTCACACATTCCCATAACTTTTACCGGAGCCGACATCAAAATAGTATCTTCCCCCACACAGATGTCATGGTCATCACAACGCACATTGATAAATGGGACGTTACAAGAGTACTTGTTGATAATGGCAGCCAGACAGAGATCCTTTTTCTCTCAGCTTTCGATCAAATGGGCTTCGACAGAAGACAATTGAAAGAGGCATCAAAGCCACTCTATGGCTTCGGCGGAAAAAGAATTGAGCTAGTGGGCTCTATGTCCCTCCCAGTATCTTTTGGCAGCCTTCGCAATGCCTGCACATAATATATCACTTTCGATGTGGTGGACATGAATTACCCTTATAATGCTATTTTCAGAAGAGGTCTGCTCAACACCTCCAAAACAGCTCTTCATTTTGCCTATCTATGCCTCAAGATACCAACCGCCTTAGGAGTGATTACAGTGCATGACAATCAAAAAGATACAAGAAACATAGATCAATGTTTTGCACAGGGTCACAGAAATGTAAACTACTTCCAAGATGAGAAATCAGAGAGCACCAATGATGCAAGCACAAACAACAGCAAAGAAAACTTCACAGATAAGCCCGCTATTGAGGCAGAGTGCGAGATTAAAAGGGTTCCACTAGACCATAGGGTGCCAGACAAAATAGTAATGATTTCACAAGATTTGTCACCAAGTGAAGAGACGAAGCTTCTTTCGTTCCTAGACAAAAACAGTGATGTTCTTGCATGGAAAACCTCTGATCTTACGGGGGTCAACAGAAGCATAATTGAGCATAGGCTCTAGGTCAATCCTTTGGCAAAACCAAAGAAACAAAGCTTTGCAAGATGTTTAACGAGAAGTGGCTGCAGGAAAATCAGAGGTTCAGAGGCTTCTGGAGGCAGGGTTCATACGTGAGATTCAATTCCTGAGTTGGCTAGTGAATGTTGTGATGGTCAAGAAAAAAGATGGCAAATGAAGAATGTGTACAGACTTTTCTAACCTCAACAAGTGTTGTCCGAAGAATGATTTTCCGCTCTCAAGAATTGACAAGGTGGTAGATTCAATAGCAGGATGTGAAATAATGACTTTGTTAGATTGTTTCTCTGGGTATCACCAAATCTGGCTCTGCTAAGAGGACGAAGAGAAAACAAGTTTTTATCACGCCTTTCGGTACCTATTGCTAACTTAGGATGCCTGAAGGCCTCAAGAATGCTGGCCTAACATTCTATAGAATGATGAGGGCCATCCTGAAAAACTAGATGTAGAGAAATGTCTTCACGTACGTCGATGACATTGTGGTGGCAAGCAGAAGAAAAGCTACGCAGATAGTTGATCTAGCTGAATCTTTCGCCAACATGCGCAACACGCAGTTGAAGTTAAACCCAGAGAAATGTGTCTTTGGTGTGTAAAAGGGAAAGGTCCTGGGCTGCCTAGTATCTGTGAAAGGAATGGAAGCCAACCCAGATAAAATTAATGCTATAGTGCACACGGAGACTCTGTAGTCTAGAAAGGAAGTACAGAGGCTAACTGGCAGGATTGCAGAACTGAATCGATTCATGGCTAAACTAGTAGAGCGGAGCCTCCCATTTTTTGCAGTGCTCAGGGGCTCCAGAAGTTTTTAGTGGGGGCCAGAACAACAAGCATCTTTTGACACACTTAAAGATCACATACAGAAGTTACCCACACTGGCAAGTCCTCAGCCAGACAAACCACTTATCCTATCTAACTATATAGAGATGACCCACTAAGGGTCATTTAATACAATTATCTACACATGCAAGTATGACACATCAACAACCAATTGACACATGACACATTAGCACCCATCTAGCATCAGCTGCCACATAATTATGCATGGTAAAAAAACTTTAAAATAATGTATCTCACTCATATGATATCCATTTTAAATTATGTTTTCACCATTGTGTTCTACTCGATGAGATGAACAAAACTAGATCACACGTGCATATATTTTGAAGAACTTTTAAAGCAACTCAATTTGCTCTATAAATATAGAATGAGTATATATGCATGCTTGATGACCCAGAATAAACCTCCAGGGAAATTGAAAATTTCCAGTCGTAATTTCCTCCAAATATGGATGTCATATACTTGCACGATTGATAAAAACAATTTATATGATCTGCAAATTATAGCATTTTAAATTCCACGTTTCATCTGAGCTATTTATGTAACATCTCTCGGTGTTTCATGTTGTCAGCAAATATTTTTCTGTAATTTCCAATGAAGTGTTAATATCCCTACATCGCTGCTTAGATTCAACCGATACAAATTATCCCGTAGCAACGTGTGGGGTATTCAACTTTGATAATCAAGGTACAACAAATCTTCTACATAGTACAAGTTATAATGAGTTTTGTGTTACTATATTTAGGGTTCCTGGAATCCTTTTTCCTTTCATCTTTTTGTGTTGCATTGAGTGATTTTAA
>VSTD030000907.1:0-14280 GCA_008808055.3 Sporobolus alterniflorus
TTATATTTTTATTCTAGAGCTTATATTTGAATTCAAATAACAGAGTTGATTTCGTATTTTTATCAAATTTATTTGAATTAGTACCAAATTTTGAAGCTTGAACCACATTTGAAATGAATTTGAATTAAATTGGAAAGAAAATGGCAAAGGCCACTGTTGCACTGGGCTTAGTCTGTCTTGGCTCTCAGGCCGGCCCAGCTAGGGTGTCCGGCTCATTTGAACTTTTAGCACGTGGAAAAAATAGGGGAGCCCTAGCCGTAGGCGTGACGTGGCGGTGGCCTGGCCGACTCCGACCAGCCGGTGGGGGACGATGGCTAGGGCATCACGACAGTGCGAGGAATGATTTGAGGCACATCGGGGTCGAGGAGCTCACTGGAAGTAGCCCTCGATGATAGCGGTAGTTCCGGTGGAGGGGAACGGTGATGGGAGGCTGGACTAGTGGTCATTGGCAGCGGTCGACGTGTTGGAGATGCGCGTGGTACTCGAGCAGAGCTCGGGGAGGTGGCGTCGGGGCCGATCTGTGGCTGGAGGTGGCTGACGACGGTGCGGTGCCCACGGAGGAGGAAGGAGGCGGTGGCATCTCGGCACTTCGAGCCCTCCTCACAGTGAACGGCGGCTCAAGGATGGGGCACCCCTCGGTTGTGACGCAAGGCGCATGGGACGGCAGCTCCAACGATGCAGGACAGGGTGGCACGTCGACGTTGGTGGCGCCCGGTGCGGCGAAGACCAAAGGAACACGCAGAGGAAGCAGAGCGAGGTGAAGCTAAGATGTGGAGAAGCGAAGTGGGACTTCGCCTTGGTGTTGAACCCTCACAGGGATAAGGAGGGCGTGCACATGGGGGCGGCGGTGAAAAGGTGGGTGGGGTCGGACCGTGTGCTGTGCCGGTGGTGACAAGGCGAGTGGTGGGGTCGGGGTTTAGGTCGGCGCGTGCACTAGAGCGCTTTGGGCGCTTGCTGGGTGGGTTTGGCCCATTAAAACCCTGCGGCCTGTACTGTTGCAGTGGACGCACTACTTCAGTGGGCCAGGCCCAACAATTACTCCAATAAATTTTCCAAATATTCAAAACTGCCTTGATTTGAAAAATAGAAAAACAAACCTTCCTTGTCTTTAAAATTGGCCAATTTTTGTTAGGTTGAAGATGAATTTCAAAGGAACAAGTTTCCTTTTGGGAAGAAGTTGAAATTCGAAATGTATTTTGAATTAAAAATCCAGGAAGCAAAACCAATTTGAAATTGGTTTAAATTTTGAAGGGGTTCAAACCTTTGAGGAAAATTCCATAAATTCACCAAAAATCTTCCTTGATATGATATTCAAGAATATGAATTTAGATTGACTCACTTGTATTCCAAAATTTGATGTTCCTTAACATGTGGCAAATAAGGCTTAAATAGGAAAATTCAAAAAGAGTTTAGATTTGAATTTGAAACCCACTTGAATCAGGTTTCCACTGTAGAAACACTGTAGACCTATTGTAGTTGTATTGTAGCTGCTGTAGTGGCAACATGGGTGTTACAGCCCTCCCCCCTTAAAGAAAATTCATCCCGGAATTACGAAGGAAGAGAGATCCTTAGAAAATGATGAATGGTCATTGAACCACTTCTTTGGTCTTAGCGACACGAAGGCAAGCTTGATCACTTTCTTAATTCTAGGGTCAGAAACATGCCTACTATCAGGTGAGAACTTGCAGACGAAAACAAGCTTCAGTGTGGGGTCAGCTTTGACAACCACTGCTTGGTGAGACGGATGAACGATGGGCGTACGAAGTCACGTGTGACACCACAAGGACAAGGATCAACGATAACCAAGACTCAAGGAGTGCACTTGGTCGAAGTGAGGCACACCAGTCATTTTAAGTCACAACTAACGACCTAGGCACGAACATGGTAACGCTTGTGTCTGAATAGGTTTGACATTGTGGTAGGCTTATCACAGCTAGGTTAGGGCTAGTTGTAACAACGAGACCCAACACATAACTTTCTTTATTCCGGTTACATATCTCGAATAATATGCCATCCTGTTCAGAAGAAGGTCATGAATGGAACCCCCTTGCTAATCCGATAAAGCACGTGATTTCTATTTAACAACCCTAGCTTGAGAAACGCCTGGACAAACAAGCACAATTCAAGGTAAGATTACAATTTAGAAGAGCTCATCAACTAGGCAGACCGACCTTCAAACAAGTTTCACCCAAGGAGTGCGACATCGATTTCATGGACTTAAAGGTCAAGAGAAAGTTTACCAACCTAGCGATCAGTTTTCTTTCTTGGCAAGGAATGGTGACGCTTAGGAGAAGATGTCCTAAGGGTCCACAAACAATCGCGGTTATCTTACAAAGATAGGTTTTAGGTGTGACTGAATCAATGAGAGTTAGTGCCACAAACAAGGTGCTCCTTGATAGCTAACAGAGCATGAGATGCGCAAGGCGAATCCAATGAATGAGGTACAAAGTAGACTTCAAGGAGATAACGACCTAGGAGAGGCCATTAAAAGCGATTGATAGCAACGCGGCTATCATAGGTACCTTCAAGGTTGCGATGGATCCAGTCACTCTTGCTCAGGGTTGGCAAAATGTGCCATACCGGCAAATAACCTTGGAATGGCTCGCTCAAAGTGATAACCCGACAAGGTTTCAAACAAGAAGATTTTTGGAATGGTTTCAGGTAATGAACCAACATTCTTTCTCAATGATGAGATTTTGTCAAGCGGAGTTGACGATTCTCATCCGGAGGTCAGAGGGAGGAGAAATCCGCCAAAATAGCAATTTTGTTCAAAACCTTTCTCGAAAGCGTAATCCCATCAAGGAACCATCACAAAGGGGATTCGGTGGTGGTTATGAGATTATGAGTAGGTGTATAACTTTTGAAAGCCCCATAGCGAATAGCTATGCTCAATCCAACGATATCACCTCCGAACAGAAAAAATCCGATAATGACGTTAATTCGGTCTTGACTTCGAGCAGCAGTCAGTAAATTGAAATATGGTGCTGTTATATCTAAAATCTGACTGTGAGTCTAATACCAAAAAGGTAGAAGACTTCTTCATCTTTCCAACGGTTATTTATTTGCCCTCATCCGATCAACGGTTTAGGCGTTATGACTTTTTGCAGGATGGTGGAGTTGCTGAAAACTGTATTTCTGGACAGATTGTAGCAGTAAAAGAAGAATAATCTCTAAGGCTGTTCGGGTAGGATTCCCCCCTGAGTTGAATACCAAAAATTTGGACAACTCTCCCAACTTTTCATCGTTTACTTATTCAGCCTCATCTGACTAACGGTTTAGAAGATACGAAATTTTGAGCATTGCCAAACTGCTGGAATGTGTTGTGGACAGCACAACAGTTGGAACAAAATTTTGAAGACTAAGCAAATCTAAAACTCCCGACTTTCTGAATACCATTCCATTAGGTAACTCTCTCTGATTTCCAATGATTCATTTCACAACTCCAAACGGTCAATGGCTTACGAGTTACAACTATCAGAACTTGCCTGATTGCTTAAATAAAAAAAATTCTGAGCAGACCGGACCTTTCGGCATGAATTGCTGGAATCTCTTGGTGAAATTTCACCATGACCAACGCAGAAACTCTGAATACCAAAGTCGTCTCTAACTAACTCAGCTTTCCGCTGGTTACTCAAATGGTCTCATCCGATGCACGGTTCGACGGTTATGAGTTTTCAAAGATGGGTCACGGTGCTGAACATTTTTGGACAGAACGGATAGGTGAGTGAGTTTCTCAGGTTTGAGGGCATAAGAAGCGTGAAACTTGGCAAGGGCTGTTTACAGATTCTGTAGGAAACTCGCTCAGCTTTCTGACGCCTACTCATACACACATTTTTTTATAACCACTGAAATGGTTACGGCCATTTGAAAACAGCCGACGTGCGGAGTTCAGCGGATTATCAACAGAACCGTCAACAGTTCTGACCTGGACTTGATTTTGGAATCAGCGAGGATTACGATTTTTAATATTGTCCTTTTGCAAAGTTGATTAGGTAGCTTGATGATATATACACACAACCTAATCATCCTCACCAAAACAAAAGAAGCATCCATCTATTGCAAAACGTTCAGATACGGCGGCAAAATGCTCTCAACAATCGTTTCTATTGTTCTAATAGAAGTTAGTGTATCTCCATAAAATGGATCACAACAATCAGCAACCTTCACACATGCCTTAAGGGACCGGCACTCATGTGCCCACTCATGCCCATAGCGGACCAGCACTTTCGTGTCCACTCAAGTCCTACAAGCTACTCACAAACAATCAAAATCTTCATAAACAACAAAAGAAATATTTGCAACCCTAATATCTCTACTAAAGCCACAAACAACAAAATAACGTCATCAACAACAAAACAAGGTGAACACTCAAAAATCACAGCATACCTTCCTCGGTACAATTTTGTAGTTACAATATGAACACATATGTTAGCTTGTCACCTTAAGAGACTACTATAGTCCTTAAATAGGCTAAATGATCCTCACTGACAACATAGTTGTAATTTTTAGATGCTTAGAGTATGTGTTTAGCCTTGATCTAGCTCTGATATGAGTTGTGACAAAACCACCCCAGAAATGAGGGGTTCATCACCTCAAGATCGATCGGGTGATTCTCGACGAAGTGAAAATGCAGCAAACACACATACGAAGCATATAAAACCATGATTAAAGTGTAAATTAAGTTATTACAACTTTCATTTAAGGTTTACAGGATTGAGAAGCAGAAGAATGCTTCAAAAGATTAAACAATTTGTGGAAGCGTAATATTTTAGCGGAAGCGTTGAACTTGACGTCATAAGAGTATTCACCTCGACCTAGAGGTGAAAACCTTCTTCGACAACTCTACACATGGGACGGGACTTAGTGTGGAATCCAGTTCTCAAAAAACCTGCACGTCCCACTGATAGCCACGGTGGATAGGGTGTGGGAGATTGCAACAAGGGAACAGGGCAGTGAACGGCGGCGGGGATCCCTCCGGACAGGTCAGAGATGGCAGTGCCAGACTCCCTCCTATGGACCTCCCTCTGGATGGCCACGGTAAGCTCCCTCCAGACAGGTTGGTGGCGTGGAGATCCACTAGAGTCAAAAATGGTGGAGTGGAGTCGGGGATTCTGAGGATTTCCGCCAGTTTTGAACGGAATGTCTAGCAGGAGATGAATTCGGTCAGGTGGAAATGGATTGGAATCAGTGATTTGATTCTATGGCCTGACAAACGGGTAGGCCTCTAGAATCGAATTGATTTCAGCCCAATTTATTTTTAATGAGACAATGTGCCCACAAGTATATGTCTATTTCTTAATTTTATCCATAGGGTTTTTACAAAGCGATGTTAGAGACATGAAATATGCTTATAGTATTTCTCCTAAATTATCCATGGGGTTATAGGAGTTTTTTACAGTATAACAGAATTAGACTATTCATTTTTTCCACTGGGTTTTTGAAGGAATATACATGATAATTGAGCATCTACTGTACAAGGGGGAGTGTTAAGAATCAAATCTATAATACATTTGATTACAAGAATGAACAGTGGAACCCAATAATGTTAATAGAAAAGAAGGCCCATTAGGGCCCATGAAGCCCAGGATGAATAGTTTCATCATCACCATGTCACCGTGCCAATGGGCACCCCCACTAGAATGGCCGTCGATGGTGAACCGCCGCGTCGGTTCACCCCGCGCCTGATCACCCCATGTACATGTATAAATAGAAAGCAAAGAGCAATAAAGAGCACAATGATTCATTGTCTTAACAATCATATTACTTTCTACACATTCCATTCACAACAGTATCCTTGGTGCTGTCCTTAACAATGGTGTCAACCGTAAGTTTATTAAAAATGGTTTATGGATATAGTTTTTTTAAATGGTTTCTAAAAAACTAGGTGGGAGTATTTCGAGACCAGTTTCTAAAAATCATAAATGGGAGGAAATAGAGATCATGCAGTGACAAGGTGGGTAATTATCTCGATTTTAATGGGTTTTTAGGAAACTGAAAATCTAGTTTTTAGAAAACAAAGAATAAACTTCCTCAGAGATACTTCCATTTCTAAAAACTGGTTTCTTAAAAACTCAATGGATCTGAAGGAACCTAGTGATTGTCTTTTCAATGAGGTGGAACAAACTGATTGTTATTTAAAAAAAATTAGTAATAAATTTGGAATATGGAAACCACAAATACTAGAAGAACTCAAAGCACAATTACAGTAGTAAGCACAAGTGAAATGCTCTTTCATGTTTTTAAGAGATACATGGTCTTAGGAGGAAATAATGTATTTCTTTCAAGAGAATTCTTGGAAAAGCTTGCTATTGTACAACATGAGAGTCATCTATGATGGTTCACATTCATTTTGTTTGAAGTGAAATCCCCTATACCTATATAAGGATGACCCACTATGGGTCATTTATACTAATTCTCTCTACGTGCAGCATGTCCACGTCAGATGCCACTTTTTTCATGTAGCACCTTGACGTGTTGTTTCTCCGTTCCGTCACTTAGACCGTATACGCTACGAAAACCATGTACGCCAGCATGGGATTGTAACACCAAATGTTGAAGCGGTCCACGTCATGTGATTTTTTTTACAAACATGGCGATGGTCCCAATCTTAAGTAGGTCAACTTAATTACATCAACCCGTCGCCTTCCTTGTCCCCCTGTTTCCCCTTTCATCTCTAATAACCGATGCACAATAATCGCCAACCAAGGTTTCCTATCTCAGTCCCCTCTGCTCCCCTGTCCTCTACCCCTACAAAAGGCACAACATTGAGATCAGATCCATGAACGATGAAGAAATCGAGAGGGTGGGGGAAAGGGAGGGAGCTCACCACCAAGGAACCGCAAAGGCAGCGGATCTAGACCATTGTGCACTCCCTCCCCGAGCCACCTTTAGTGCGAGTCCGGGTCCTCACCATGGTTGACACATCTTCCTCACCATGAAACACCACTGACAAGCAACACTGTGGCGTTGCCTTCCTCATAGTCATCACGTGTCACTCTTTTGTGGCTCCTCTCGCTGTTAGTCGACCTGTTCCCGAGCAGAGCTATCAGTGCGGCATGTAAGAATGTCACACCCAAAATTTCAAATTTTGGAATGTGACTAAAATTCACTATTTTTTTTAAAAAAATCTGAATAGAATAAAAGTTGCCTCTAGATTTTAGAAGAGGATATATTTTATTTAGACAAAAGATTATTTTCAAAATTAATTAAATCTATTTAGGCTTTTATAATTGATTGTTGCATTCATGCTGATTTGTATTTTTGTTTTTTATTGATATGTGCTCTAGAATTAGGCATCGAATAAATTTCATTTGAATTTGATCGAATTTCATTTAAAACTTAAATTCTAGAAATTAGAAACTCTTTTCTATATTCCCTTAGCTCTTTGGGCCCAATTTTCCGTAACCAGACTGCTTTTCTTTCCTAGTTTCATCTCCCCTTCCCTCATCGGGCCAATGCCACAACCCATTTCCCATTGCGCCAGCCGCTCACACCGTTGTCTTGCCCCTGTCGAACCCAACCTGGCGCTAACCTGGGATAACCCCATAACCCAGTCGTGCTTGCCCCGAGCCCCCTGCCTTTTTAGATAATTTTTTTAAACCCAATCTTTCTCTAAGAAAAATAATTCTAAAATCTTTTCTAAAACTCCTTTTAGAAAATAGCCCCTGCCTCTTTATTTAATTATGTTTGATCAAGTCTGTAGTACAAAAATAATTCTTTTAATTCCAGAAATTTCTAGATTTTACATCTTAGTCCGTTTGTTTAAATTTAATGAAAGATAAGCCCCTATGTTTTATTTAATTGTAATTAAGTTTATTTTAAAAAAAATAATTTTTAAACCAACTTCATAAATTATCTTTTATTTTTCTTCCCAAAAATTTCCAAGTTTAGAAATTTTTCCTATTTCTTTTTCTCCTCTTCCTTCGCTTTTTTTCTTCTCTCTTTTCTTCTCTTCCTCACGAAGGCAATAGAGAAGGAGCACGGACAAGAAGCTAGCAGTAGGAACCAAGCCCCACTCCTGGTGCAACTCTGCCATGGCGCCCCCTTTCCTCCTCCTCCACAAGCAGTTGTGTCCCACCCCTGCTCTTCTCCTCCGCCTCCTTTACCTCTCCTTGGCGAGCTCACCATGGCCGAGCCATGGAGCTTGAGCTCGGCCATGGCTGCCCCATGGAAAGCCTCAACCAAGGCCATTTTTCTTTGGAGATGACTAAAATGGATGCACACGATATTCCTCTTGCTATCCCCGACCTCAATTCTAATCTCTGCATTTTGTGAGATTTCATTTTTAAAGAAAGCTCAGATTTTATTTCTAATTTGAGTTTTAATCCTTCGGGACTCCTCCCACGCCCCTATATAAGTTCGGGTGCCCCTCCCCCACACCTCCACATGCCAATTTCACTCCAAACATAAATCCTACCGCCACTCGAGTTTCCTCATCATCGTTGCTTCCCTCTTGTCGTCGCCACCTCTTTTCCGAAGTCCTCCTACTCAATTAAATCCAATGCCAGTCATGAGAAGCCAAAATCCTAATTTATGGAAAAAGAATCACGTCGAGAGTCAATATGTAGGCTCTACAATCTATCATCGAAGTCTTGTTGTTATTTCTCATCGGTGCTGCTATTTTTCAGTGAAGTTGAAGTCAATCCGATGTCACCGGTGAGTTCCCTTTATTATATTCTCACTCCTGGACTTTACGGATCTGAAATCGTGGGTCTATAACTCAAGTTATAGCAAATTCTGGTGAGCTTCCGGTGAGCAAACTCCATAGTCATCTTCTACCTTCAGCTCCGGCAAGGTTTTACAAACTGGTCCCTGTGCAGTTCTGATTTAATTACATATTAGTTCTTAATCTTTAAAATATCATAACTTCTTAACTGTAGCTCCGATTGAAGCTATTCTTATGCTCACATGATCATAGTGACATGTAGAATCTTTTAGTACTATTTGTTTAGTATTTAGGTACTACTTTATGTACTATTTTATTTATTGCTTGTGTTGCTTGTTTTTGGTCGTTATTGTTTGGATGTTGTGATCTACCGTAATCTTTAGGACCTTGAAGAATAAGACTCTGAGCAGAAGCAAGTGGAAAGAGGCAAGTGTCCTTGACCATATAGACTTCTATTCTCTCTACCTTTACACACCCGCATGCATTAAATTGATGTTCTAGTTTACTTTGCATTTGTTATGGGATGAGAGAGTGGGTAGATGTTTCTTAACCCTGCAGTCATAATAGAGTCGTGTCTCTCTTTATTGAGACTTTGGTGGAGTTCACCAATGTGTTCTTGCTAGTTGAGCATGACACTGTGCTAGTTTATCACGAGATGTTGGCTATGGTATGAGGTAGTTAGATGTTGTGGTTTGAGCAATGGATGGTTGGCATGGTACCCGATGTACGGATTGAGATTGTGCATGGTTTGAAAAGGTAGCTCGTGTATGGATTGAGATGGTGGTTGTATTGAAAAGGTGCCCAGAGTACGAATTGAGTTGTGAAAAGTCTTGCTCGAATCAGCTAAGGACCGGTTCTACATAGTAGACACCCCGGGATAACAGGTGCCGCCACATGTCTGGTATGAAATAGCTTGCTGACTAACTAGGAAGTCTCTAGTGAGTTGTCTTGTCGAATGTGCAGGACTAGTATGTCTATACCTATGAGACTGCAAGGTGCAAGAGGGGCTTCTATGGGGGAAATCTTAGCAATTGTGAAAGGGGTCTAAGGGTACCCCTATACCCAACAAGGGGAAACCTATGGCAAAGCAAGACATATGAACAAGGGTTAACCTTTGTACGTGCATGTAGTGATCTTCTGGCATCACAACAAAGGAAGTGTGATTGTGCTTCACGGGCATGGCAACATGGATGTTTCTAGTCACCGAAAGGTAATGAAATCACTATGCATGGGTACATGGTACTAATCTTTACAAAGTGTACAACTGTCATGACAGCCGTGTTTATGCTTGCAAGCGGTCTGGGATCCTCACTGGATTAGTGAGAATTGGTTTGGTTATGGATAGGAATAAGTCTGGATGAGACTTGTCAGGTTGTGAGACAATATTAGTTAGAGATTTGTCATGAGTCATGAGGTTGCGTGGTAACCCTCGATCATCCTCTTTTTAATGAACTAATTGGGTATGGTAGTTTCAACTTCACATAGCAAATATGTTGCTAAGTGTCAATGAATCTTATGTATATGATGATTCTCGCTCTAAGTTTTGATAGTATTAGTTGCAAGTAATTATAGTTATTTTCCACACTTGCTGAGTATCAATCATAAGTGTACTCAATCTTACTAAACTGCTACTCAAAAGCTGAAGAAGAATTAGAGCACTTCAAGGAGGAGCTCTAGAGGCGAGCGATTGCCTGTGAAGTTATGGTGTCGTTCCGCTGCTGTATTTTGAGAGTGTTCCACTTAGTCTTTTGTTAAATATATTATTCGTGTAATAAATATTGTATATTGTGGCATTGGTTATTTTTTATCCATTTTCTGTACGATATGTGTGGAAACTTAATTTCTGTGCATATTTACTATGAGCATTCGATTTGACCTTAAAATCGGGTGTGACAAAGAAGGAAGGTGCGCCGATGAAAATTAAGGTTAGGGTTCCATCGACGTTGTACTTTGTTTTTGATGTACCCGAAACTGCACCCAGCCGTTCTATCTAAACTAACCGATAATATTGGTAGAACCTGATTTCGGCACAAGTGGGAGGCACAAATCTCGGCCCAGGCCTAGGACGGGGCCTGGTGCACGAGCGAGATCACGCGCGAAAAATGGGTCGTGGGCCAGGCCAGTTTCTAGATGGAAACAATGATTTTTTTGTTTACATTTCTTATTTCCAGTTTGTATTATGTAAATTATTTCCACTTTGTATTATGCAACAAAAATAAACATTTTAAGATTAATTTTCTATCTGTGAGCTAATTTTTTAAAATAATTACTTTTCAGATAAATTTTAATTAACTTGTAAATTGACATAAAGATAAGGTTTTTATCTTAAATTCCTTAGTATTATATACCGCAGTATCACATGTTACAAACGAGTAATAGGAACAAGCCAGCAATAACATTCCTCACATTTGTAAATTTTAATCCCAGAGATAGCAATGTCACACTCAGCAACCAGAATGAGACCCGTTCACATAGCTCGTGCCACACACATAGCAAAACTGGAAGCCACACCTACAAAGACTCACAAACGTCACAATCAAAAATGAAAAAAAACAAATTAGCCACCTGAAGGACATGAGATTTCGTTGAATTTTGCATGAAAAGAATCAAATTTTGTCTTCACAAGAAACATTCTCGACTTACCTGCATGTCATGTGCTTGCAGCCATGAGTTTTCTCTACAATGAACCGGCAGCTGGGGCACCGCTTCCAATTCATCCCGGCGGCCATCTGGAGCAGCATCATGTCCTCCCTGCCCATGTTGCCCTCCCCGAGCCTGCCGTACTCGTCGCAGGTCAAGCCCAAGTGCCACGGCGCCACGCCGCATCGCGCGCAGAAGAGGCGCCTGCACACCTGGCACTCGGACTGCGTAACGCTCCCCTCGGCGTCGCACTCGTCCGCCACCATCAGCTCGGAGCAGTCCGGGAACGGGCAGTACGTGCGCCGCGCGCCGAGGAACATGGCCTCGCAGAGCGCAGCGCACCACCGCTCAAACACGTCGGCGGGGAGCGCAGCGCGGCAGAGCTCCGGGTCCAGCGCGGCGGCGCAGGACGCATCGGGGCACCGCACGGCGGCGGTGGACTCGACCTTGGCGCGGACGTGGCCCGTCAGGCATGCGCGGCAGAAGGCGTGCGCGCAGGCTCGGCTGCCGCGGTGGGCTTCCGAGGGCGCCGCCATGGGCTCCATGCAGATGCTGCAGGTGGCCTGCTGCCCCGACGCGGCTGCCGCCATTGGCGACTGTTACGAGCACTGAACACCGTGCAGGCTCTCTCTCCCCCTTCGACGGGTCCCCCGGTCTTTAATTGATGGGAAAATGACGATCAGGATCAGGGAGTCTGTTCGTCTCTTTTGGGTTCACTTAGGATTTAAAGGGTAGCCGTTCGGCAGTCAATTACAGTACTATATTACTATCCAAAGGCGCTAACAGTAGCTCAATGGGAAGGCGCTCCTGATTTCATTTCTTTGAATATGGCCGCTGCTTAATTATCTAAGGAAAAATTTGGAGCAAAAATCCAAGAATTATTGCATCTCCAAGTAATTTCGGAGAAAACGTTATCTTGAGAGGATAGTTTTTTTTCTCATCCATGTTCATTCGAAAGTTTCCGGATGTAACACAGTATAAACGTAAAACATGTACGAGTACTCGCCTTTATAAAGATACATATGCACATCCTATCTCCATTAGTCTCTTCAAAAGAATGAGTTAACTTAATCTTAAGATTTACGAAGTTAGTTAAATAGCGCCTCACTGTCAATAAAAATGTCACATACCCTTAAAAGAATAGTTAAGCGTAAATATATAATACTCATATCAAATGTATTTAAATCTGAATAAATTGATTTTAAAAAAACGTAACTACTGACCTAGGCTCAGTTTACATATTCTTTTTTTTAAATGACACACCGAGTCTTGTGTTGACAGGGTCAATGGGGCCAGGTCAATCAATCCGTTGGTTTCTTCGGATTCAAATGGGATGCGAAAGGCCGTCTGTTTTCTCCCGATGCGTCTCAAGCTCGACGCTTCGGTGGAAGGAGAGAGGACGTGCTGAGTTCGTGGAGTATTTTCAATCTTTATCAAAGTAAATCTTTCTAAATTCCTGGAGAGTAACTTAAAAGCATGGATTTGATTTTATCTAATATTCAGGAATACGATGAACTTTGTTGTAGGTTCAGAGAGATTACCACCGGTTTTGTTTTTAGGAACATATCTTATGTATATGTGTTTTTCGTATATATATTGTGCATATGAACGTGTAAAGTTTATAAATTTTTTAAAAAATTACACATATTTTTTAATCATGTTCTGTCTCTGTATAAAATTTTAAGTTAAAACAGTTTATAGTTTAGCTATAACAAAAAAGAGAAAATTTTGACATATTTATAAGTTTAGATCTCTTAGAAATTTTATCTTTTTTACTGCTCCTTCGTTACTAGCAATTTGAACTTAAAATTTTATGCAGAGTTGGAGTATGATTGAAAAAACATGTGTAAATTTTTTTTAAATTTTTATTAACTTTGTTAGTTCATTTGTATGATATACATATAAAAAGCTCATACTCACAGGATACGTCCCCTTATTTTTATGATATATGACTGATGGAGCGATTAAATTCATCTTAGGCTTTAAAGTTGGCTCGGTCAAACTAGACTAAATTTGTGTCATGATTGGACGAACAGGTACCCGTCAGACCCACCCAAGCTATAAGAAGAGAGCTACTAGTCCCTAAAAGGACAATGTGGGTCCTGATTGGTATAACTTCAACATCTTTCTGATTCTGCTCATGATTCTTCTGTGAATTGATTCTATGATTGAAAGTGATTCTCTATGATAAATCTTTAGAATCAGAACAGAGAATCACTTCTCAGAATTAGGAGAAATTAATTTTTTCAGCTCTCATCTCCTTAGTTCATTTCAGAGAATCACTTCTTAGAATCAGGCAAGAATCACTTCTAATTTTATAGCATTTGACACAGCTCCCCTGATTCTGCCTGAGAATCAGGAGTTGGGAGATGTGTCAAATGGGCCTAAGTACATCTCCAACAGAATCCAAATTTACTGATTTTAGGTATTATCTAAAATGAAACACCATCTACAGTAAAAAATTGCACCAATCCAACATACTCTCTAAATGTTGTCAAGCTCCACGTTCAAATCAGTCATATTCAATCTCTAGTTCTTCTGTAGCGAAAGGTGAGCCAATCTCCACAACAAACCACTAGAAAGCATCGTTCATGTGAAGCAATTATTTATACTTGGCTACAGACAAGAGGAGGCACAACTCAGGCAGCACTAGGAAGACTAAGAGAGCCCATAGAGCCCAAGAACCATCGAGCTTAGAGAATCTTGGTCTATGACCCCGTCAGTGGCATGTGGGACCAGGCCCATGCGTTAGTGACGTCTGGACGGTGTAGTCGACTATAGAGAATCTCAATCCCCCATTCGCCACCAGTAATCGAATTAGGCGACACGACTAGATGGGGATTTTGTCGGCCAGGCAACGATGGCTTCCTGCATGGTTGGTGTCAGGTTTTCCCAGCCGAAGTGACACAAGGATTCAAACCAGACTCGTCGACTTTAAACACACCTGAGAAGTAGGTGGTCCAGCTCCTCAGATC
>VSTD030000908.1:0-14279 GCA_008808055.3 Sporobolus alterniflorus
TTGTTGAGTAGCCACCATAAGTCTACTCAGCCTTACTTGCACCATTACTTTAGATGGCATGGGAGGATGGAATGAGCGAGGTGAAGATGAGGAAAGCTTGGTGGACCTCTCCAATAGTCAAGCCTGTGGAAGCTGCGCTACGCTTAGTCTAATTCCGCTATTTTCTGCTCTGTAATCTTTTTTAGACCTCCGGGTCATTATGTAAGGAATATTACTCTGTTTAATTGAAATATTTCATCTGTTTATCATATTGTTGCTATGTGTGTGATTTAAACATCCTAGGCACACGTATAGAGACTTCGGTTCTGCTTTTTAGAACCGGGGTATGACAGCGCTGGCCAGCACTGTAGCGACATGGCAACAGGCGGGAACGGGCGACCGAGCGCGCGCGGTTGAAACAGGAAGGCTGCCAGGGCACGCGCACGTTGCTTCGGCCGCCGGGCTTCAGACCGACTCAGTGGCGGCTTGAGCTGGTTCCAAGCGGTGTGGGCTGTGGCTTGGGTCGGTTCCAAGTGGTGTGGGTTGTACTGTTCAACAGACCGGCCCGGTTAAACCTCTTCAATTATTCAATGGATTTCCAAATAACAAACCAATTCAAATGTGCAAAATATGAAAATGGCACTTCTGGAACTCCACAAAT
Source organism: Sporobolus alterniflorus (assembly GCA_008808055.3). Classification (NCBI taxonomy): domain Eukaryota; kingdom Viridiplantae; phylum Streptophyta; class Magnoliopsida; order Poales; family Poaceae; genus Sporobolus; species Sporobolus alterniflorus. Next base: position 641 of record VSTD030000908.1, read on the forward strand.
GGCCAAACTTTGCATGCTAGAAGAGAAATTCAAAAGGAACAACTTTACTTTTTGCAAGAAGTTCAAACTTCCAACAGAATTTGAATTACAAATCCAGGAAGCAAATCCAATTTGAAATTGGTTTGAATTTTGAAGGGGTTCAAACATTTTGGGAAAATTTCCATAAATTAACAAAAACTATCTTTTGATATGATCTTCAACACTGTAAATTTAGACTGACTCACCTGTATTAAATAGTAAAATTCAAAGAGAGTTCAAACTTGAATCTAAAATCCACTTGAATTTGATTTCTACTGCAGCAAACACTGTAGAAACACTATAGAGCTACTGTAGTTGTACTACAGTTGCTACAGTAACATTAGGGGTCTTATAGGAGGACCATAAACTGTCATTAACCACCACTCCTCACTGAAACTAGATTGCAACAACCTGACCGAGATCGGGAACTCGTGTAGCGATGTGCTCGAGACTACCCAATAGTCACGACGCCATGCAACCAGGATGCCCCCGTGGGAGTGATCGGTCGACAGATACACATAGTCAAACCCCTGGCCTAGCAAATCCATAACATCAAGGCCCGATATTACATCCAATTTAGTTTCTTGGAGACACACCATGGAAACAGACTCCAACACAATGAAATCACGAACGATAGCCTTGTGTGAACACGCGTCAAGGCCCCACACATTCCAAACTAGAATTCATTGCGAATCCATTAAACCAACTTCGATGACCAGCAGCAGGCTAACTAGCACACAAGCGGTGCCTCCCCGACTGCATCAACCGCATCCTCCAGGTCTGGCATGTGGGCCATGATGAGCTCTCCAATGGCCCTAACTTGGTCCACTATAAGGCCATCTTCAAAGAGCTTGAGGTAGCGGTCGGAGTCAGCTTTTACATGAAAATGTTTTGCGCGACTGCAACCACAAGAGATCGGTGCACCACCTTCTTGGTCAGTCATGCACTGAGCCGAGGAGTGGACACCACGAAAGATGTGCATCTTGCATGACAGCGTGGTGGTGTCGTGCGAAGAACCGAAGGTGGCAGAGGCTTGGTGACCATCTATGCAAAGGCCATCGGAGAGCTGGGGATGTGGCCATCATGCATGACAATCGGTGTAGTGTCACGCAGGGTTGCGACAAAGTGGCCAGCCGATGACACGTCTGGCCCAGGCTCAGCAATGACCGTGTCAACAAGGGGTGAGGCCCGTGCCCTTTCTGCAGAGGGAAACGTGACCATCTCCATGGTAGGGGTAGCAACACTAGGGCTCCCAATGATAGTTTTGCATGCTGCTGGAGAAAGACCAGCATCAACAGAGTCAATAGACCCCACATAGGCAACCTAGGTCATTTCGACTGAAGATTGGATGATCTCCTCATCGGGTGCCGGGAGTGCGCTAGTTTCCTCAGTGACCGGCATGCTGTGGACCATCCATTCAGTGTCAATAAGGTCCCAACCCGATCGACCAATGAGAGGTGGGAACATGGCCCCTAACCCAATTGAAATTTGAGAAGCATGGGGTACCATTCATGTGCTGTAGGAGGGAGCACACGGGTTGCTGTAGCTTCGAAGTCCTCTCGGCAAGGCATGTCGACCGAGGATAGGCCAGGCCACGCAAAAGCTGCATGGGCCATGCCAGTTTTGCACCAGTCGGACAGGCCACTCTCTGTATATGCGACCGAATGTGGTGGCGCCGGCATGGTGGGGCCAACGTGGCAAGTGGTCATGGTGGGGCTGGCATGGTAGAGCAGACCGTTATGCCCTCGGGCCCCAACAATGGCTGCTGCTGCCCCGCCAGCAACTAGGTAGCACTGCCACCGTGCGATGGAAACGACGGCCACGGCTCCCCGGTGCGGTTCACACCACTAACCAGGCGATGCACACATGGCCACGGCTGAAGCCTACTATCACACCGACCAGGCAGTCTTGGACCACCAGAGTCATCGCTCGAGCTCGACTGTCGGTGGTCGTCATCAGAGTCGACCGCACAGAGAAATCATGGACCTCCAGCACGTGGATGAAGGCTCGCAACTATAGCGTGTCTCGCCTGGAGTGGATAATCTCTGATGCTTGCAGGAACAACAACGACGCCTGTTCTTCAAATGACTTGATAGGCTCCCAAATGATGAAGCTAACTTCTTGCATAATAAGATGGGGGTGCACTGCCCATGCCACTGCCCTGAACTGGGAGAAGTCTTCTCCAGTGAGGGAGCGGGGGGACACCTTGAAGATAGCATAGGAGGAACCGATAATGGCCTGAGCAGTGTCGACCTACCAGGCGTGGGGTGGGATGTTATCAATGGTGAGGATGCATCCAACATTGAAACAACAGCACCAACGGGGCATCAGCCGAAGGCTTTGCAAAGAGCACTATGTCTGCAGTTTGCCGCTGGCTGAAGTTGAGCAAGAAGCATTCTCCTCGGCAGCGCCGAATGACCACTTCCTTGGCGTAGACACCCAGGACCTTTTCCAGAAAGTGGAGGACATACTTTGGTGACACGCGCGGGTGGGTGCCGACCACCACCGGCACCAGTGCATTGGCGAGGCCCGCTTCCAACTCATCCATGGCCCGCATTTGTGGGATGACGCGGAGCTAAAATCTAGGCCAGCGCATAACTTCCTCCAATGGCGTTGAGGGGTGGCAAGGGGAGGGGAAGACATGGAGCGATAGTGACCCATCTGGCATCGGTGGTGGATCGGGTCCTCTCGGAGTGGAACTGGGAGGAGACTGCCGCTCTGGTGATTGCGCCGATCTAGATGGAGAGGCAAGCTGCGATCGAGGAGCTGAGTCTCGGCGAGCATCATGAACCGGTGGCCTTTGGGGTCGAGCCCTCGACTTGGCAAGGGCGATGTCCCCCTCCCGCAGGTTGAGCGTAGCCACCGTAACATGGTGCTGTCACGGCAGGCTGGCGGCGTCAGGAGATCTTGGATGCTTGCAGGCCTGAGCTTGGTGGCCCTCACGGCAGCAATGAAGGCAATGAGGAGCATTAGGGCAGTCCGCTGCTACATGGTCAGGGCGCAGGCAATTGAAACATAGGCCTACCAGTTTGGAGGGCACCGGTCGATGAGGATGCAGAGGTGGAGGTAGCGGGCGGAAGGTGCTCCTCCATGATCTACGGTGGACTACCTGCCAACCACCAAGCTCCTCAACATGTTAGTGGGCCGGCTACTGGGATAAGTGAGCATCCGCCATGGAGCTAGGGGCGGCATTCCGCAGAGGCGACTGCGGCAGTGACTGATCTGGTGGCTGGCTACTGGGGCTGGTGACATCGTGACCAGAGTGGCAGTTGTATGGACTCGATTCATCCAGCGGGGACTTCCCCTTAGACCGCACTAACTCCGCGTATGAGGTAGCACAGGATCCCCAGCTTTGAGCAGGAGACCGATCCTCTGAGGAAGGGGAGAAGAAAAGCCAGTTTGGGATCTCCTCCTTCTCCCCAGTGAGCGGCGAGAAGCGAGGGGAGAAGGGGGAAGCAGAGGGTTGAGCGGGCGCGGTGGCTACGGGGCTTGAGAGGAGCCCGTGGCCTGAGGAGACCTAGCCATGGCGGGCCCGCCGGTGGCTTGGGTGGTGGGCGGCGAGGCAGGGCAGGGAGCGAGAGCGAGCCATCCTCGTGCAGCCGAGCTGATTCCTATCTAAGTCACCATCTCAACCAATTGATTGATCTTGTGCAATGCTGTAAGGGATGGATGGGCTCCCTATTAATTAGTAAAGCATAGTTTAGCATGAAACCAACTAGTGCAATATTTCATACTGACCTGATCCAATTTCTTGGGGGGGTCCAATTTGTAAATTCGGTTTCATTACATGATTTATTTATTGTTAACTACAACCTGACTTTCAAATTAACTCATGATGTCCGTGCGGATTAGATTGACAAAGTTTGTGCTTCTAGAACTTTGTTTCCACATTATTGTTAGCTACCGTTCATGGGGAAAGTTCGTACTAAGATATTTCTTATTGCTCTTGTATCAAATGATATATTTGGTTCAGGCAGGCTTTTTGAAGGATGTACCAGTCATATATATGACTTCAACATTTCCAGTGGAAAGCTCAAAAGTTTCAGAATCTTGTTGATAGGAAAGTGAGATGCAAGCATTAAATGAAACATCTAGGATGGCAATGCTATGATCATAATAGACCAATCTTGAGCGGTTGATTTCTTTCATGTTTTGTTTCTAGCAGTACCCTACCCCAACTTGCTTGCTACTAAAAGATTTGGTTGTTGTTGTTTGTTTCTTTCTGTAATTTAGAGTTGTTTTTAGGGAATTTAGGGTTTCTATGAGCTGTTGCACCAATAATTTGGATCCTATCATTTGAGTTCGACTAATTTAGAATTGCTATCATGGATCTTGATATTCCTATCCTGGAGAAAAAGGAGGTGCTAGGCCGTCGCTTCTATGTGCTTAAGCGCTAGGTGGAGGCCTTTTGCCTGGCCATGGGGGTAGGCACGCCGTAGGTGGCCGTGACAACTTCTGAGCATAAAAGCGAGCATTGAGCGCAGATACCCGACATGGAGGAAAATGGTCACACAATTGATGTGGAAGGTACCCCACTATAGCAAAATAAATCCTGCAGATGACCGAGTCAACGTCCGTGTGTCGACTCTAGAGTTCTGCTTCCCTACTGAGGCAAGCTCCCATGCTACCATGTGGCTCTGGGTCCATGAAGGCACCTTGGCCTCGCCTCCCCACAAAGGCGGGCTCTCGTGCATCCAGGTGGCTCCAAGCCCATGGCGGCGCACTGGCTCTACCTCTTGCAGAGGTGGGCTCCCATGCTCGCATGCGGCTCTAGGCCCATGGTAGTGCCTTGAATCCACTTCCTCGTAGGTGCACATCTATTGAGGAAGGTGATGAAGACCCGTGAGGGTTGAATCTCGATCTTTTAGTGAAGATGGATGGATAAATTGATTGGTTTAGCCAACACAAGCGTCACAAGTCAAAATAGCAAAAAACTAAATCTAATCAATAAAACTCGAGGGTTCCTAGTGATGGAGAGAATTTTATAGGTGTGGGAGGACGACTTCGGGGTTGTTGGTGTTGGGGACATGGGATGAAGGTCCCACAAGGTTTCCACAATGAAGCCTCACCACACGGAGAAGGCTTCACCGAAATAACTTACACTTCGCTCTCATTTTCGATGACATGTTTTGTTGGATGGTGGAGCCTCTATTGGGGATGAAGGCTAGTACCGGTTGATGTCGCCGATGGAGGCCACATCATGAGGGTGGCAACACCGAAGATGTCGTAGTGTCGAAGGTTGGAAGCCAAAGGCGGTGTGGCAGAGGACATGAGTTGACCAGGGATTAGCACGACACAAAAAGAATTGTAAATCATGAATGACTATAATAACCTGATGACCATGTACTCAGCATGGTTCATGATAGTTAGGAACTATTTGGACAATGTAAGTAGACCCCCTAATAGACCTATAAATAGATCCCATTGGGATCACCCCAAGGGGGGGCACATTTATTACTGATTGCACTCGTCTCATGCTCACCCTTCGCCACCTTCACATTTTACATTCCCGTATCTCGTGTTCAAGGTTCAAGCATTCGGACTTGAATCCCAATATTTGGCGCCCACCGTGTTTCAAACCCACAAAACCACCCTTACGATGCCACCAAGAAGAGTTAGCCAGCGTCTCTCGTGACTGTGAGACGAAGCCGCACTACAACCATCCACACAAACCTTGCCACATATCACCGAAGGTCATGAGGTTGCTGGCTTCACTGAAGTCGAGTTATAACATGCAACCAATGACGCCAATACCTCCATCAGAACCGCATGCTCAAGACAAAACATTGGAGGCACCACACACCAATCACCTCTACGGGTGCCTTCACTAGCTCAAGTCGCCCAAGAGCATGTAGGGTCAGACTAACATCTAGTCATTTAAGATTGGGAGGAAGAAGCTTTAGATGATGAAGACGTTGAAGAAGAGCTAGCCAGAGTGCAACAGGAGATCGACATGCTTTGTCAAGAACAAGAGGCCATCACCAGAAGGCAGGCAGCGACCCAACATGCCGAAGCAAGAAGACATCACATTGATAGGAACAGAGCAAGACTGGCCGAGCTTTGGCAGGAAGTCGATATCCTTCGTCAACAATAGTTGAGGCAAAAGCCTTCACCCAAGTAGGCATACAAGCAACCCAACCTGCACCCACAACCTCCACTACAAATGCCTATTCCACCAATCCACAAAATTTACCAGCAGCCTCCGCCAGCATACGACATCATAGACTCAAAGTGTCCGCTAGCAGATAATCTCTAGCTAGCGCCCTAGCCTCCGCAATATAGGGCACCACCACCACTGAAATGCCATGGCGACATGGACCCTCACAAGTTCCTGATGTGCTACAAAGACGCCATAGCTTCATCCAGCAGAGATGATGTCACCCTTGTGAAATCCCTTATCATATCCCTCGAAGGTACAACTGCAAATTGGTACTCAAGGCTCCCAATGAGATGCATACACTCCTGGCAGTAGCTCAAGGAGAACTTACTACTAAACTTCCAAGGGTTTCAAATGAAGCTCAATACAGAGGAGGATTTCTTGTCATGTGCTCAGTATGAGAAAGAAACATTGCCAAACTTTTATCGAAGGTTCCTGCAACTCAAAGCACAAGCTCTAGAAGTATCTAATGATCAAGTCATCGCTGAAGCCATAAAAGCATTGCACGCCAGACCATTTTACAACCACTTGGTCATGGAATGACTAAAGATAGTCGTAGAGCTATACGGGATTTTTGCGAAATTCAGCAAGTCTGAGGTCCTTCATTTTCGGAAGCTTGAGCAATAGAGAAAAGTCCCTAAGCATGACAAAGCTTCAAGACCAACATGATATAGTGACAATAGGCTGCACAACAACTACCTGAAATCGGGGGCATGTCAAGCTGGGGGAGAGGTTGTGGTCGAAGCTCATTCAAGCCTCTGTATTGCATGTACCATAGAAATGACACAAATCATCGCACAAAATATTGCTCAATATTTTTGGAATCTAAGAGAAAAATAGACCAAAACCACATCCATCCTCTGCCACAATCCTCGTCCAGAGAAGTCAATCACACAATGTAGTGACCACCATCTCATCCGCCATATTCCCCGTCATACCCTTCGCCATTCCCCCAACAAAATCATCCAAACTATCACCAGGGACAACCTACATCCTACTACCAGTTCTATCACTATGCCACAACCAACCACCCCTAGCCTTCACCAGTACTGCAGATTACATATCCTTCGCCAGCACCACATATCACCTACCCAACACCAAACAATCCAACCCACCAAAACAAGATAGAATCCAATCTGCCCCTCCACCTCCGCTGTCATTCCGCAAGCCTTAGCACAAAAGCAACAATTTCCCAACCCATGGCACAATCCACATGATCACCAGAGGCTCCAATGCTGATATTTAGAACAAAAGACAATGAAGGGACTAATATCATCAAGTCAATCATGTGGCTGTCGAAGACCCTGTGATTAAGATGAAGTGGTCTCACATACTCATAACCTTTTCATCCAAATACATCAACTTAGCCTCCATCCCACAGACTAACGCGATGGTCATCACCATCCACATCGACAGATGGGACGTCACTAGAATCCTAGTGGGCAACGGTAGTCAGGCCGAAGTCTTATTCTTGTCGGCCTTCGACAAAATTGGATATGATAGAAGGCAGCTGAAAGAACCAACGAAGTCTTTGTATGACATTGGCGTTAAAAGAATCGTGCCTGTGGGAGTGATTACATTACTAGTATCTTTTGGCACCCCAGAAAAGCCAAGAACAGAGTACATTACCTTCGATGCTGTAGACATGCATTATGCGTGCAACGCAATCTTTATAAGAGGATTGTTGAATACCTTCAAAGCTGCTTTACACTCAGGCTATCTCCGTCTCAAGGTACCTGCAACCTTCAGAGTAAAATCAGTCTTCGGTAGCCAGAAAGATGCTAGAAACATAGAACTGGGCTTCACCCCAGGTCACAAGAATGTCCACTTCATGAGAGAGGAACTAGAGCAATATCAACAACAAGCCAGTTCAACTGACCACAGGGCTTCGACCGAATCCAAACAAGACATCGAAGCTGATGGAGAGACTAAGAAAATACCATTAGACCCCAGGGTGCAAGACAAAGCTGTCCTCCTAGGCACATAGTTGTCCCTAGAAGAAGAGACATAGTTGTTGGCCTTCCTTTACAAAAACAATGATGTTTTTGCATGGTCGACCTTTGACCTTATTGAAGTAAGCAGGGATATTATCGAACACAAGATACAAGTCAACCCAGTAGTGAAGCCCACAAAGCAAAAGCTCCGCAAGATGTCAGAAGAGAAAGTAGCGGCAATGAAGGCTGAGGTCCAAAGGTTACTAGACGCAGACTTCATAAGAGAGGTGACTTACCCTAAGTGGCTTGCGAATGTGGTGATGGCCAGAAAGAAAAATGGAAAGTGGTGAATGTGCACTGACTTTACAGATCTCAATAAGTGTTGCTTGAAGGTTGATTTCTCCCTCACAAGAATAGATAAAATTGTTGATTTCACCGCAGGTTGCAAAATAATGGCATTGCTCAGCTGCTTCTCAGGCTAATCACCAGATATGACTTTGCAAGGAGGATGAAGAAAAGACAAGCTTTGCCAGGATACGTGCCTCCATTACCAGTTGCCGGCGTTCTTTAGACTTTGACCGAGTTTTGAGGGGATGCCAGTTCATTCTTACCATGCGGGAGACGGTCCTTTAATGACGGGAGGAGAAGTTGGTAGAGGAACAGGCGCAAGGCATTTATCCCTTCGACAGGAGGGATCTATCGGTGGAGCTGGAGGAGCTTCACGAGCACGTGGCGGGGGTTGTGATCGAATATGTCATAGAGTTCGTGCAACTATCCGGGACATCCCTACGCATCCAAAGTCAGCTCAGGATGTTCTGGCTGTGGCCAGTCTCATTTTGGAGTGCCTGCAGGAGGAGTATGCTCCGTCGGTGATCCCCTGGTCTGAAGCTCAGCCCATTTGGCAATGCTACTCTAGGCTGCCCTACCTGTCATCTCTTTTTTCTACTTTTTTTTGCTTATGGTGTGTGTGTAATATACATATCTATATTTCTACATACATTAATGTACAGAGATATTGGAAAACTTGTGCCATTACATCCTCACATTCTTGCACCCCCAGCTGCAGCGAGCTGGGGTTCCTAGGCTTAGAATAGACACACGACACATTGCCGATGAGGGGCGCCCATCATAGATTGTCATTACCGCGTCTTCTCCAGGTAAGGGTGTCATGCTGCCCTCATCGGGGACATCGTCGACTTCCATGCCTCTGGCGAGGGACCTCGGGGCCATGATGTTCTTCATCACACCACAATCCCTAAGCTTGTGCTTGATGGGGTAGGCGTGGTTCAAGCAAGTCTCCTCGATGAGCCTCTCAAAGTGGTCCGTGGGCAGTCGCACCTGACGCTTGCCACTGCTCATGATAGCCGTGGTGCGCACCACGCCGGAGCTGCCCGCTTGCTTGTTGATGCCACCGTCACCACCGATCGTGGTCACAGCCACCTGGTGGTGCTGCTGGCGCCTCTTCTTGCTGCCCTTGGTGCCATCTCCGATGTCTTGCATGACGGCGTCGTGCGTCGCTTGTCTGCTGCTGCTTGGGGCCGAGTGAAGTTGGGCTGCCTTATTGCTGACGGTGTGCTAGGTGGTGACACTACGCAACTCCTCGGTGGTATTTTTGATGGTGTTGGTTGATGCCTGAAAGGGCCGTAATAGCGGCACATTGCGCACGCTGCTTCTGGGCACCTCAGACATTGGCCACCTAGGGTCACGGCTCGGTCTCCTTTGGCCGATGGGCTCGCCGTGGTGCAGGTCCCAGGCCCGTCGACGCACCGAGGGCTCAACATGTGGGCCTTGCTGCCACAGTGAGGTTTAGGGGGGAGGGGGAGATGTCAGTCGGTGGCGATGGAGCCATCCTTATCGTGAATGGCATCTCATGGGGCTTCTGCCGGCCGGTCCTGGCCTGAACTGGGCTAGGTGTGGAGTCGGAGTGGTGCTAGCGAGCGCACTCTGCTAGATGTGTGGCAACAATGGTGTGAATCTCCGCCAGCTAGTGGTACAATTTGTTCACCCCATCGGTGGTAGGTGGAGGTGATGTGTTCTGAGCCTTGGCCGCTGCCTGGCCCCATGGCTGGCGGTGGGTGCCTCTCCCTTGTCTCAAGATTGGGCGGGAGCATAGTGTATCATCAGGATCCTTTCCTTCTCGACCCTTCCTCCTCCATCCGAAACCATGCGGAACTCCTCGATGGAGTCCCCTGTCATGGCCCGCAATGGGGACGGTGGGCTGCCGTGAGTTGTGGCCATGACGACGGCATCTAAACCATCCCCCTTGGAAGAGAGGCTGATGAGGACATCCATACTTATGTTGACTCTCCTGTTGCTATTCAAGGACCCATAACAAGAGCACGTGCACGTCAGCTACAATACCAAGTTAAGTCATTCTTAAGCTCTTCTCCTTGTCAACTTTAGGACAGATTGCTGCCCAATGAAATTCTTATTGTTAGGAATGAAGGACAAGCATATGAGGGACTTAAGAACCAGCTAGGAGGAGCTTAAGGACATGGACAAGGTGTGGGACCAGAGACGGGATGAGCACAACACGATGGAAGCCTACTCAGAGACGGAAGCGAGTCCTACATGGATTCTACGACCAGTGCACCTTCAAATTGAAGCCCAGGACGCATACAGACTCAGATTTTAACGTTCTACATATGGATGGAAAGATAACGATGAGACCTTTCCAACAGTACTGGGGTCACCTCTAGATTGTAACAGAGTCATTAGAAATCGATGAAACAAGTCAGAGTGCATAAACTATTTTGGTGCTGCGACACCGTATGGGCCCATTGGGCCTTGTACTGAGTTGAGTCCACTAGGGATGTGTCATTAGGATTGTGCATGCTCTAAAACCTATAAATTTCAGCTGCTGCCGCAAGTTAGGGTTGGGTTTTGCTTGAAACATACTGTGGTCACCGCCGCCTTGTGAGACCCCAACTTCAGTAATGTTCATATTGTTGTTTCTTCATTCTTGCTTGTGTTCTGGTTGCATTTGCAAGAGCCAACCTTCTTGGCGAGGCCGATTCATGAAAACATGAGTTGGTAACCATCAGAGCCGTGGTGTAGTGATTGCAGGAGTTTCTTGCGTCGCTGGGAAATTTTGGATCATCAACATCGAGTTCTCCACATCAACGACTTATCGAAAGATCAGGACTCCCTCTTTGCTCTATCAAGTGGTATCAGATTCACAGGTTGCACGATAAGTATCTCTCCCTTGTTTTTCCTTTAGATAGCCAAACAAATTTCGTTCCCTGTCCTATCCCCCTTAGTGCCTACAATTTCATTTATAGTTCATTTTGTTGAGTTTGTGTTTCGTGTGGGTTGCATTGTTGCTGGTATAGCATCATGTTCTTGCTTTTTAGTTCCTTGCTTCCATGCATATTCGTGTTCTCTGCCGCTTTCCCACATCCACCAACCCAAATTCCAAACCGATTCCCTGCATTCATCGGTTTGCCCTAGCTAGCTGCCTTGCATGAACTCCTGCTTTTGCGAGGCTAGTTAGTTTACAAACCTTTGTGCCTTTCATCCTTGACCACCATACTTTCATCCCACATATGCAATCCTTTGATTCAAAGGTTTACAGTCAAGTTCCGGATGAAACTCCTAATTTTTACATATATTCCAGACACCCTGCAGTAAATCGGCAATAACTTTTTCATACGACCTCAGCCTCACAAGTTTCAAACATTAGCTTTGCCGACTGAGCAATTCTATCATCTGTTTCAGCACTTTGGGGTCATCCTTCCTCTGTTTCCTCTGAAAATTTATGTGTTACACCTCTGTTGGTAGAAAAAAAAGAAGGAAAGAAAAAAGAGAAAAGAAAAGAAGTATTTGATATAAGAAAAAGAAGAAAAGGGACAAATATTTCGACTTACCAAACAGAAAGAAAAATGGAAAGTGGTGAATGTGCACTAACTTTATGGATCTCAACAAGTGTTGCCTAAAGGATGATTTCCCCCTCGCAGGAATAGATAAAATTGTCTATTTCATTGCAGGTTGCAAAATAATGGCATTGCTCGACTGCTTCTCGGGCTATCACCAGATATGGCTTCGCAAGGAGGATGAAGAAAAGACAAGCTTTATCATACCCTTTAGAACTTATTGTTATATGAGGATGCCCAAAGGTCAGCGCATGCAGGCCCAACATTTTGCAGAATGACAAATGGCAGAAAAGTATTCTCATACGTCAGTGACATCGTTGAGGCCAGTAAAAAAAGAAGACATCTTATATCTCTGATCTGACAGAACATTTGCAAATACGCACGAAGCCTGATTGAAATTGAACCTAGAAAAGTGCGTCTTCAGGGTCACAAGAGGGAAAGTACTTGGATGCCCAGTTTCTCTAAAAGGCATCGAAGCCAATCCAGACAAGATAAGGGCCATACTCCAGATGAAGCCTTCACAAACAAGAAAAGGTGTCTAGAAGCTAACTGGCAAAATCGTAGCAAAGCCTGTAGAGCGGAGCATCCTTTTCTTCACAGTGCTCAGGGGCTCCACAAAGATTGAGTGGGGCCTAGAATAGTTGCAAGCCTTCGATGATCTCAAATCTTATCTTCAGCAGTTACCAACGCTATCAAGCCTAGAGCAAGGCTAGCCATTGATTTTCTACGTCTCTGCCTCGCACACAACTGCCAGCGGAGCCTTAGTTCACGAAAAAGAAGTCATTAGATTCGAAAAAGTATGAAGTTGCAATATCTAGTGTATTTTATCTCAGAAGTCTTCACAGGGTCCAAAAGATATTATTCCGAAGTGGAATTTTTTTGTTATGCAGTGGTGATGAGCGCCAGAAAGCTTCACCATTATTTTGAGACTCGCACAATTCGAGTATTGACGAACCTTTGAACGATATCTTCAGCAATAGAGACTCATCCAACCAAATCAGCAAGTGGGCAATGGAGCTCTAGGAACATGTGGTAGATTTTGAAAAGAGAAGTGCAGTAAAATCGCTGGTCATAGCTGATTTCCGGGCTGAGTGGATGGAGCCTGGCTCTGACACCAAAGGCCCAGTGCCTTATTCCCCATGGCTCATATTGTGGCAGAGCCTGAGGAAGCGTCAGAGCTGGGGCAGCGGCTGTACTGATCTCACTTTATGAAATCAAGCTCAAACATGCAGTGAAGTTGCAATTCACCAATGAGGCAGATAAATGCACGAACAATATTGTCGAATACGAAGCCATACTGCTAGGGCTTCGCAAGCTTGGGGGTGCACAAAGGTGGTCTCAAGTCCGATAGGAAAAGAGTGCATCACAAGAGAACCAACTCTAGAAAAATACTTAGCCCTCATGAGAAGAATGAAAAAAATATTTCAAGGGTTTCACAGTAGAGCATATTGATAGAAACAAGAAGATCAAAATTGATGAGTTAGCAAAGGCTGCGGCCCAAAAAACACCATTGGCCATAGATGTATTCTTTTAGACAATCATGAATGATTGTAATGACCTCGTGACCCTGAACTCAATGCAGTTCGTGAGACAGTTAGGGGCTGTTTAGACAATATAAATCGACCCCCTAACTGCCCTATGAATAGACCCCCTTGGGA
>VSTD030000909.1:0-14278 GCA_008808055.3 Sporobolus alterniflorus
ATCAAAGTTTGACGATAGAAATCCCTTTGTCTCATGCAAAAAATTCTTATCACTACATGCTAATAGATGTCATCCACATGTAGTACTAGGATGATGAACATACTCCCTTTGATCTTAATGTATATACAGTTGTCTATTTGATTTTCAATGAAGCCAAATTTCTTAATGACCTCATCAAACTTGGTACCACTGTATGGATGCTTCTTTTAACCCAGAAATGGTTTTCTTAAGTTTACATCTCATATGTTCCTCACCTTTCACAGCAAAACCTTCCGGTTGAGCCATGTACACACTTTCTTGCAAGTCACCATTTAGGAACATAATTTTAACAGCCATTTGGTGTAACTCTAAATCATAATGAGCTACAAGTGTCATTACGATTCGGAACGAATCCTTCTTAGGGACTAGAGAGAATGTCTCAATGTAATCAATTCCTTCTCGTTGAGTAAATCCCTTAGCTATAAGTCTTGCCTTGAACCTTTCAACCTTCTCTATGGAGTCATATTTAGTTTTGTAGACCCATTTACAACCTACCTTTTTAGCTCAATCGGGAATTTCTACTAAGTCCCAGACATCATTAGAGCTCATAGATCTTAGCTCATCCTCCATAGCCTGAAGCCATTTTTGTGAGTTTTCACTCATCATGGCCTCTTTATATGAAATTGGATCATCCAGTTTTCCTATGTCTTAACTTATGTACACAACATAGTCATTAGAAATGGAACTTCTTCTTTCACGTAGAGATCTTCTCACGTGTTGAGGTTCATTATTTTCTTCATGGGGTTGTTGAGACTCCACCGCTTGTTCATCATCATGTGGCACCTCATTTGTCATAGGATCCTCAACTTGTTACTCATCCACTATAGGTGCATCCTCGGTTTCAATAATTGCACGTGCAACACCAGTATTTTCAGTTGAAGGTGAATGTGGTACCAACTTGAGGTGCAACTACGGTTGCAGGGATAAAATTATAATGAGTCATCAGTGAGGAAACATAAGTCCGAATCTCCTCAATATCGATTTCACTTGGAACAGAGCTCACATCACATTCCAAGTATCAGTAAATTTTGTGGCACAATCTAGACAATAAAATCGATCACCCTTGGACTTTTTGGATATCCAATAAAATGATAACTTATAGTCTTGGGATCTAATATTCCAATTTATGGATTAAATATTTTGGCCTCAGCTGGACATCCCCACACATAAAATAATTCATGCTGGACTTCTTACTGATCCATAATTCATAAGGGGTCTTAGGGATTGATTTACTTGGAATACGATTTCTACCTCAGCCAGAAATATCTTAAACTTATCAAGTTTCTCAGATCATTCGCGTATGGGATCACTACATGAGAATTGACTTGCAGATGAACATTTTTAATATAGTAGAAGCATTATAATATTGTCTCTAAATAATCGTAAAGACATTTTCTAAAATGCCTCATAAATACCTTGTCATGCAATGACTCTAGAAATATAGTGACACTTTGTGAATTGTCTCTACCAAATTAGAGAATTTTCTATAAGCATCATGCAATGTCTTTACTATCACATAGAGACATTCTTAAATTGGTGAATAAATTATAAAAAATACAAAAGTTCTAGAGTCTCGAACTGAAGACCTCTTACACTACTAACAACTTGTCTAATTAGTTTACCCACACGACACTATATGTTTATGTTTCTAGTATTATTCTTTTGAGTAGTTTATTATGCATCTAAAATTAATAAAATAGTGTCTCTAGTGAACCAAAAGATGTCTATAGAAATGTTACTACAAGATATAGCCATTTTCAAAATGTCACAAAAATGCCTCTACATTGTGACACTTGACAAGATGCCTTAAATAATGTCTCTATAGTCATTGTGACACTTTATTTTTAAGATATATTCCAAAGTGTCACAAAAATATGTCTCTATGACTTATATAGGGGCAAATTAAGAAAAATGCCTATAGCAAAGTGTCTCTATAAGATGTTTTTGTTGTAGTGGATAAATATAATCATACCGGGAGAAATCATTCATGAAAGTAATGAATGACTTATATCCATCCACGGATGTAACATTAAAGGGACCACATATGATGGTTTGAATTATTTCTAAGACACCTGAACTACATGTAGTTCCATCTTTCTTTGTGTGCTTTATGAATTTTCCTTTAATACATTCTACGCAATAGTCTAAATCAAAAAAGTCGAGTGACTGACACTACTAGAAAATCTATATATTGACACTGTGAAATATGGTTGTCATAGGGCCATATTTGTTGCAATATCTTCCAATAGCAACAATGTGTCTTTGGTTAAAAATGGTAGCAAGTAGTAGCGTTGCAATAGCACTCTGCAACGGTTTTTTTATGCTGTTACAATAATCATAGTTATTGCCATGTAATGAAGCAATGCAATTGATAATACATGCCACCCCCTAACAACAGCCCACCCCTAACTTAGCACCATTGGCCCCACTGCCCGACAATGCGGCTGCGCCCCTTCCACTGCATCGCGCCGCCCACCCATTCGCCACGTTGTTGTCGCGGGTTGGCCGGTCAACCTCCAGAGTGTGGGCTGGGTCGTGCCCCCGCGTGACCCATAACGCATAAGACTTATCATTTATTATGCAATGATTTGTTTTTTCGCTGCAATATAGATCAACATTTTACAACAAAAATACAAGGTTATAACAACGGAATATATTTGTGGCAACACAATATTTTATCATGCAATGATTTAGACTTTTATTGCAACATAGCAAGACCTTTTGCAATGAATGATAAGTTTTTGCCAACCAAACACATTTGTGGCAATACAGTTAACTATATTGCAACAATTTTGTAATTTGTGGCAATAAGAGTCTGCTCTTGCAACGAGAGTCAATATTATAGCAACAACAAGAAATTCATTGCAAAACACATATTTCTTGCAACAAATTAAGTTGACTGTCACAACAAAATATATTTATTATAATACTACCCACATATCGCAACCATTTACAAGATTGGTGGCAACAACACATACATGTTGCAACAAAAAAATTCACGTTGCAGTGGAATTTATGGCAATAGACCAATTTTCTAGTAGTATGAAGTATCTCTTCCTTAATGAGATGCTCCATTCTCCCCCTTGAAATATGGCCTAAGCGATAATGCCATAATTTTGAAGAAGTCTCATTATCACTAGTACTTCTCTTACGCTTATTTGTGACATCACACACATTCATCACAGGGAAGTCGTTATGGGATAACATATAAAGCATTCCTTGCCTAGTTTCAAGGCCAACAACTTTATCATTAAGTTTGATAATGCATTTATTGTTCCCAAAAACACACTCATAACCCTCATCTTCTAACAAAGCAACAAAAATTAAGTTTCTCTATAAGGAGGGAACAAATAAAACATTATTCAAAATGAATGTAAAGCTGCCATGAAGAACTAATGGGAGGGTCCCGACAGCTTCGACTTTCACTTCACGCCCATCAGCCACTTTGATTTCTCTCCCCTCTTGTGGTTTGGGCGCAAAGGAATCCCTGCGATGAATTTGTAACATGCATAGTGGCACTAGAATCAATCTACCACATATTTAAGGAATAGTAAGTAAAGAAAGACTCATCAATAAAGGAAATTACGTCATTATTACCTTTCTTAGCGAGCCATGTCTTGAAGTTAGAACACTCCCTCCTTATGTGTCCCCAATCCTTACAATGGAGACACACGAGACCCTTCTTTTTATCCTAGGCACCTTCTTCCTTAGGAGCTTCTTTCTTGGGGCATCATAATGCTTCTTCCCCTTTCCCTTCTTGTGATGGGAAGCTTTCCAACTAGACTTTCCATGACCATGAGTTTTCCTTAGATCTTTACTTATGGGATTTACAAAGTCCTTGTTCTCTCCCCTAAGCCTTTCCTCTTCTTGGTTACATTTTGCAATTAATTCAGCAAAGGTTCACTTCTTGTCACTCCCATTATAGTTAATCTTGAAGTTGTCAAAAATAGAGGGGAGCGACAACATAATGTAGTGAATGAGGTAGGGCTCTGGAAGAGGCATCTCAAGATCCTTCAATTTATTGGAGACATCAATTAAATTGAGGATGTGCTCCCTTACACTTCCACGCCCATCATATTTAGCATTCATCATTTTTGTCACAAGAATGCTAGCATTAGCTTTAGAGAATCCTTGGAAGTGTTTCTCAATCTTGGCCATGAACTCCTTGTCACTTGTTGGAGTAGTCTTGGGAAGAGTCCCTCTTATGGCGGGGTTGATTGAGTGGTCCATGATCGTTAATGCCACTCTATTTGACCTCTCTCGTTGGTCTTTAGCCTTCTCATATTCAACCATCCAGTGCATTAAGGTGGTGTTACTATCACCTTCGCTAATGGCACAACATACTTCTCTTCATGAAACGAGTGATCTCAATCCATGATGGCCAAGATCAGCATCAGTTCACCCTTCTATTTTGTGAAGTTTGTCCCCCTAGCTTCTCAACACCGTTCATGTATGTAAAATGTTGGAGGGTGTCGTCACTGAATTAAATAAACAATAAATGATTAGTAAGGTATAAATAACATAAATAAAAGATGTAATTAATCTATGTTGGCTTGATTAATTAAACATGCACAAACAATCATAAACATATCTTGCATCACCGTTGGACATAAACAAAATATTCAAAAATAGTGTGTAGAGCACATAAATAAATCAACTTTGGCCAGAAATTATTTATATACAATTACATAATCCCATAAAGCAAGTAAAATCAAATTAATCATAAACAATTTCTGAATAAATTTCCCATTGGTACCATTTATTCAGAGATATCATCAGGCAAATTTCCAACAATATGTCTCCCACCATTTGTTTTTTACCCACGCCTAAGGCGAAAGCATTTTTCTACAATTTTTCTGCATGCTACGGTTGGGCTCCTCAGGTGTCACATAATTAATACCTCTGCCTCTTCATTGTCTCTCTACCAGCCTTCTTGTTCTATGTGACATGTCTATGAAGAGTTAATTAGCACGGTAATTAAGAGGGAATTCAAAGCATTAGCAGCGGGATGAAGAGAGGAGTAACGAGTGGCAGTTTTTTCCTTGGCCTTAGACGCAGATGAAGAAAAACAAACGGAGGGAGTATTTCATTATGTAAAGTAAAATAGAAAGGAACATCATGGTGTCCCACCTGCATTCCCATCGAAATCATACCAAAATGTTGATTTTTTCGAAAATAGGTCCCCCCTGCTTTTATTACAAAAGCCACCATGAAGTTATGTTTTCCAAGTCATGCTCCTGATAGAGCTTACCACAATGCACAATAGTCTCATGACTCATGATACAGGAAAAGCATCAACATTCGACTCCAAGCTCCGGCACACCTGATGGCTCCCCTAGATCAGAACGGTCTTTGCCTCTTAGCACCAGTAAGCTGGGGTCCCAGGGCAAGCTTGGTGGTCTTGCATGTTCCAACTCCAGCTTCTCCATCCAGGCACCCAGCACAAGCACATCTTCCGGTTTTCGGAGCAGCAGCCAATCTTTCAGCATTCTTGCCCAGCGCCCGATCAACTCCTTCACACCGGTCCATTTCCTCCCTTGAAAGCACATTTCATTCCTGAATTTCCAAATAATCCAGAAAATAGCTGTGGTAAGAACATTCAAACAGTTCAATTTTTTATTGTGTAGCCAATACTTAGCCACTGATTCAAAATCAGCCCCCAGCTGTTTTCCACACACATCAAAACAAACCTGCCACATACATTTGGTCACACAACAGTCAAAGAATAAATGCTGAATTGATTCCTTATCATCACAAAATAAACAAGTTTCATCATACACATTTCTTCTTTTAGCCAAATTGTCTCTAGTTAAAGTTTTGTTATTGGCTAAAAGCCAAAGAAATATATGGAGTCTAGGAGGCACAGAAAGCTTCCAGACTACCGGAGTATAGACTTGGCTAACCCCATGATCATTAGATATTGCATACAAAGATTGAACTTAAAATTTGCCAGAAGACGTAAATTTCCAGATCATAGTATCCTCGTCCACATTAAGGGTTAGTCCAGATGCAATCTGAAATATTTCAAGACAAGGTTCCACAATCTTGTGCCTACTATCCTTCGGAAGGTGAATTTTAAATTCACACCACCCCAAGCCTGCTCAATCGGTTTACCCTGTTCATTTATAATAGAGTACATATCCCAATATTGAATAGTAAGGCTACAACTACCAAACCATTGGTCCTCCCAAAACTCGATTTTCTTCCCATTACCCACCTTCTAGGCATAACCCATCTTGGTTGCCTGAGCAGCCCACTAGACCCCTTTCCAAAAGGGAGAGCTTTGCCTGTCCTAACAACACAAAATGTTGGGGGTAGCAGCTGGATACTTATGATCAATGACTTCTTTCTATAGCCTAGGAGGGTCAGATTGGTACCTATTAATCCAAGATGCCAATAGACATAGGTTAAGATCCCTAAGATCAGGGATGACTAAACCTCCTTTCTCTTTTCTTTGGGTCAGTGATCCCCAATTCGACAAATGATATTTTTGTTTTTTCTCATTATCATCCCAGAAGAAATTTGCCATCTGGGAGTTAATGGCCCACTTCAGGAATTTTATCACTAAGAGCAGGTATATAGGAATGCTAACTAGACAAGCTTTAAGAAAGGCTAGTCTGGCTCCATACGACATAAGTCTCCCCTACCATCCAGGGATCCTATTTATGGCTTGGTCCACCACCGGTTGTATGTCCTCTCTTTTGAGTTTCTCGTTGCGGAGAGGGACTCCTAAGTACTTAATGGAAAATTTGCCTACTATGTAAGAAAAAGTTCTTGAGTACATTTGAGTCTTCTGCTCACTAAGGTTCACAGGGATCAAATCACTTTTGTAATAGTTGATTTTCATCCCCGAGAGCTGCTCAAAGAAGATCATAAGCCACTTAAGGTGGCAAGCTTCCAAAAAGCCATGTTTTAGGAACAGTTTGGTGTCATCAGCATACTATAGGCTAATGATACCCTCACGGTATAAGCTATCCATAAAGCTAGTCATGTAGCCCTTGGAAGCAACCTTAATTAGGATTCTAGTGAATACATCCACCACCAGGTTAACAACAAGGGTGAAAGGGGGCCTTCCTGCCTAAGGCCTTTACCAGCTTTGAAATAAGCACTACTTTCATCATTAACTCTAATGGAGATAGAGCCTCCCTTAACTAGACTCATAACCCACTTAATCCATTTCTGGGCAAAGCCCCTGGAGTCCAACATTTATTCCAAAAACTGCCAGGTAACCCTATCATAGGCTTTCTCATAGTCTAACTTGAGAACTACACATTTTTGCCCACCTTTGACTGTGTGGTGAATTATCTCTTGAGCAACCACCACACTTTCAAGGATGTACCTACCTTTGACAAAGGCTATCTGATTAGCTACCATGAGTCTATCACATATAACTTCTAGTCTATTATTTAAAGCTTTGGCAAACACCTTAAAGTTGCAGTTGATCAAACTGATAGGTCTGAGCTTTTTAAGAGTATTGGCATTTTCTTGTTTTGGTATCAATATGGCCATTGCATAGTTAAGCCTAGCAATGTTCAAGTTCCTGTAACACCCCTGGTGTTACTATAGTAGCTACTATAGTATCTACAGTACCTCTAAAATGTTTGCTATAGTAGAAACCTAAATCAAGGGGATTCAAATTCAAATTTGACTCTTTTGAATTTTCTTTTTTAGTCCTATTTGCAACTTGTAAAAGAACTTCAAATTTTAGAATACAAGTGAGTCAATCTAAATTCACAGTTTTGTATCATATCAAGAAAGATTTTGGTTGAATTTATGGAATTTTTCCTCAAAGGTTTGAACCCCCTTAAAATTCAAACCAATTTCAAATTTGATTTATTTCCTAGATTTTTAATTCAGATTCTATTAGGAATTTGAACTTCTTCCTAAAAGTAAAGTGGTTCTTTTGAATTTATCTTCCAGAATGCAAAGTTTAGAAACTTTTGGAGTTCCAGAAGTGTCATTTGCATATTTTGCAAGTTTGAATTGGTTTGAAGATTGGAAAAACTTTTGAATAAATGGAAGGAAACTAGCTGGGCCCAGCCCATCAACTGTGTGGCCCAGACCCGATGACCGCCACGCGCTATCGTTTTCACAGCTGCGCCCACGGTTCGCCACCGCCCCAAGTGCTGGTGCTTCACCCCTATCCTCTTGCACTGTTACACCAAAGCGAAGTCCATTTTCCCTGCTGCTCCTCTCCTCACCCTCGCGCGCTAGTTGTGCCGTCATACCTCAAGCGCCGCCACCAAGCCACCGTCGTCTCTCTCGAGCGGGCCTTCTGAAGGACCAGAGAAGGCGACTAGAGGGGGTTGAATGAGAGCCAATTAAAATTATCTATGAGAACTTGACCTATGTCCTGAATTCGTCCAAACGTGCCTCTCTTATAGCACGGCCAAGACCACATAGGTATTGAGAAGCTATCGGCTCTCGAAAACGTGTTAGGAAGTGGAATCACAATGAAAACACACCTAGGTGCAAACAAGACACGAGCAAGACCAATATTGACCAAAATCAAACAGCCAAAACTAACTCACTGCCTTTGACATATTTCATCAAATAACTTGAGTATGAGAGTGAAAATCACCATAGGATCACAACGAGGGGTAGAAAAACTCGAGCCTTAAAACCAGTGGCTTAAGAACAAGACCAGCTTCCACTGAGAAGGACCCTCACCAAATTGGGAAACCAAATCATTTGAGCAGCACTTGTGACCTTGAGACCTTTGCTTCGGCACAAAGAACGTGAGACCTGCTTGGGAAGTCTGGCGGCAGCAAAAACACAGCAAGATCTATGGAGGCAGCTCGTGCCAAATCGAATCAAACCAGCGGCAGCGAATCGAATCAGCATGAAGGGGCGCCGGGTGACAAAAGTGTCAGCAGCAGCAAGCTGAAGAAAATAGCAGCGCGGGACTCGAGCGGGCGAAGAAAAGCCAGCGCTGGAGTTGGCCGAAAAACGAGATCGGGCGCGCGGGAGGATCGAAGCCAGATGCTGAAACGAGGACGACCAACGGAGAAAGCCAGGGGGTATTGAACCAAAACCAGGGGCACCTCCTGCTCGCGAGCAGAAGAACGCCACCCGCTGAGGACTCGCACAAAGGCCAAGGCCCGAAGCCAAAAGCAGCAGGGAAAAAGAACGACGGGAATAATTGAGACAGGCGACTCAGGTCGCTGCTCGAGAACCTACGGCACGAACAGAAACACCGGCACGCTGGCAATCCAATCGAGTAGAAAAATGGGTGGCGGCGAGAGACTCCAGATCTTGGCACAAGAACCGAGGAAACACTAGCGACCACGAGGGACTCGTCCTGGCACAAAATAAAAACGAGGCCTTTAGGCAACGCTGTGTAACACCCCTGGTGTTACTGAAGAATTTACAGTATATTCACAGTAGCTTTACAATGATGTTACAGTAGATACCTAGTTTAAAGGGTTTTAAATTCAAATTTGAACTCTCTTTAAATTTTTCTTTTCAATCCCAATTACCACTTGTAATGTAACTTCAAAATTTTTAATACAAGTGAGTCAATCTAAATTCACATTATGAAATATGATACCAATAAAGAATTTTGGTGAATTTATGAATTTTTTTATCAAAGGTTTGAACCCCTTTAAAAGTCAATAAATTTTCAAATTAGATTTTTTGGAATTTATAATTCAAAATCCAGAGAGATTTGGAAGTTGGTTCAAAAAGGAGTTTGTTTTATTTGAATTTATCTATCAACTTGCCAAATTTGAAAAGTTTTGGAGTTAAGTAAGATTGTGATTTGTTTTTTTAAACCGGAGCTTTGGAATTTATTGGAAAAGAAGTGAATAAAAGAAAAAGGGTTTTTGTCCCAGCCCATGTGAATAGTAGAAGGCCCCGGATGAATCGGTCGACCCACCCGGCCAATTTCCCTCACTGCGCTCGCTTGACCACACCGCCATGCCACCTCTGTCTGAAGACCGCAGCGCCGCCCTAGTTTCTGCCACCCACGGTTTGCGCCGCCTCCGCGTGCGCCACCACTGCATGCCTTATCCCTGCCGCGGCCCGTCAATGAAGCGAAGTACTCTTTCACCATTTCATGCTTTCATCCTCGAGCTCTATTCGCTGTCGTGCTCGCCATCGCTTAGCTCCTTGTGCTCCACTGCGCACTGCTGCCCTCGGGTGCTTGCGTCGAACTCCACGTGCATGCTTCACCCTGAGCCGATGTTGCACCGACCGCTGGTCCGGAGCATCCGTTATCCCCATCGCCCACCCGGCCGCACGAAAGCCTCCGCGTAGATTGCCCGGCTCTGTCCATCTCCCGGTCACTCTCTACCTCCGCGAGTCAAGTCGACCGCTTCTCGGAGCAGCTGCAACCACCCATCGCCGCCTTCGTCTTCACTGAGAAGCAGCTGCCAGTGTCGGCCTCTCGAGCTACCCTCCGGGTCGGTGGTGGCCGCCAAGAGCTTCACCTAAGTTTCACGACGCTCCATGAACCAACCATCGGCACCAACGACCACTCCACCACACTGCTATCACAGTTCCCCCGCCGTCGGGAGTGCCTCTTTGTGGACCGCTTCATCCAGTCATCCTCTGTCCCCATCGACACCATTACTAGCTCCACCCGTGTACTGTGATGCTCGCCGACCCCTCCATCGCAACCGGCGCGTGCTCCTACAACCCCTCACTAGTGCCCCCTCCACCCTGACTGTGCATCATCGTGGAACCCCCTCTGTGGTGAGCCCCTCCTTCCCACTTCATCTGAATCGAGCTCCATACCATGCCGCCTCGCTCTAGACCCTCGCTCCGCCCCACGTGGTCGCCGGCTTGCCGGAATTTCGGCCGGTGCTACCGCCTCTACCCCATGGGGTAGCTCCCCTGTTTCCTCGTTGGGCTGCCACACCCGGGAAACAGCCGGCCCAAGCAGCTGGGCCAGCTGGAAGCTAGCCCAGCTGCAACAGTACCCCGTGGCATTTTCTAATCAATTTAATTTGAATAATTCAAATGACTCAAAATTCATAGGAAATCCAAATAATTCTGAAAAAATATGAAATCAATTCCGTAAGTTGAATTCAAACTTAATCTCTTGAATAAAAATTTAAAATAATTTTATTTAATTATTAATTACATATTTAATTATTTAATCTTTATTTATCAATTATTAATTCATAATTAATTACCCATAGCTCCAAAATTCACGAAAATTTAACCAAATTTTGTTCTAAGCTATCCAACCTTGTAAACCTTTGTTAGAACCCCCTGTTCATGAATTATGACCATGGTATTTCCATTTTGACCTTGTTTAAGTAACAACCTTAAATAATTAAGGGCATCTCACTTAATCATGTCAAGGTATTCCCATAAACACCATAGCAACTCTTTTAAACCTTAAAGAACACCCTTATGCCATGTCGTTAGCAGTGTTTGAGATGGTTTATCCTTCCATACCTTTCTATGCTTAGTTATGGTTAACCCATAGGAGTTAATGAAGGAAATTGGCTAAACTAAAGTAACTAACCTTCATAATTCCTAAAACCTAACGAGTTGTATCGTATGGACCACACTTGACTAGTCATATCTTCTTCGCTCTTGTTTAAATCATGCATTTCATTCCGCATTAGGGTTGTCTGCGACGTCAAGAAGGAAAGTCCAAGTCGAAGCTTTGGGGGTCAACATTCGTGAAGCGCAGGAAAACTAGCTTTCTTCTGTTTTTAAGCAGAGGCAAGCACTGGTGCATATCACCCCCACCCTCTAGGGATTTTACTTTATAACCGTCCTTAAGTTATTGACTTATGCATTTATGTTATAGGAGTTGAATGAAACCCTAGAATGCATTATATACCCTTTGTATATCACCTTGATCCTATCATGGTGGAAAATCTGTTAGTAGTGCTATGCTTAGCAGTTCGAAATTCGGTAGAAGTCGAGTGACAGGTTCCACTCCCAAGATTTAGGGCTTTTTATACCATGGTTCGAGATTGGAATGTTGAGAACTGTAATAGATGATAGAATGGTTTAATATGAGACCGGATGGGGCAATTAGGGAAAAGTGGAGAATACTGGATGAGAAGGAAGGAGAGTGGTCTGATCTGAAATTCAGAGCTCCAAGGTGGTAGCCCCTACCTGTGTCAAGTAAGGCCCACGTCGGTTGAGCCATGTTGAACAAGCATTTGAAATGTACTGACGCATACAGGACATGGAATCTCTAAACTGAGTAGCATCGTATGTCACTGAGATGGAAACTATCCTACCATACTTAACAAGTGTACATCAGGATTGTGCATGTGCCACACACGGTGTGTCCGCTGAGGCATACATGTGGAAGATGTGCACTAGGGTGAGGTGGGCCCTGATCATCTCCTTGGTCACGTTGTAAATTGCTGCCACTCGTGGTGCCCTCCTGACCAACGTGTGTCGTGTTGCCAGGTTTATACCCTTGAAAGGTTAATTATTGATTCAAATCTCCGTGACACCCTTGGACATGGGTTGTTCGCTATGTTTAAACATAATAATTCTACTTTCATAATGATATACTTGGTTCATGATATGGATATCAACTACTTGGTAGTTGATGAGATGATTAATATCAAAATTGTATGATTACACTTGCATGCTTAGAATAGGATGCAAACCGATGATGCTAATTACTTAAACTTGGCTCATAACATGCTTAAAAGTATTTAAAGTTAGTTGTGGTAGGCTTATGTATCCTTTACCATGTGAAGCCTTTGCATGTCTAGAAGTCTAACCGCTTGATCACGACGGGTCAGTCTTGCTGAGCGTAGTCTCGCTCAAGCTTTACTTTATAACTTTTTGTGTGCAGTGTTCTTCTTCTCTTCTTTTCGACGATGCCGATGATGACTGACAGTGGGAAGTTCAGGCTTCTAAGCGCTGGATTCTATACTGGAGCCATCACAGGCGTAGAGTTGCCGAAGGAGGTCTTCACCTCAAGGGCGAGGTTAATGCCCTTGATCATCGAGTGAAACGGTTCTGCAAACATGTTCTCCCTTTTGAAGAACCTTTTGCTTCTCATCCTAGTAATCTTTAAACTAAAGTGTAATCACTTAATCTTCAATGAAATTATGGTTTTGAATGCTTTGTATGTGTGTTTGACGCATTCTCACTTCGTCGAGAATCACTCGATATGGATCCTGGAAGATGGACCCCCTCATTTCTCTGGTTCTGTCACAGGCCAGCAATGCCACGAAAGATAGAACCGGAGAAGAGAAAATCCAGATGCAAGACACTACAGAATAGAGACCTAGATAGCAGATCGAAGACGGGAACCAAATCGCGAATAGGAAAAATATTAAATCTTGAAGAGGCAAAGTAAGGGTAGTAGAGTCTGACGCAGTCTGTCGCAACAACCCATCTGTCTTTGACTTGACCTCGACGCAACCTTCGTGATGATGCCACGTGCACCACCCACGCCGCGCCTCCACCAGTCCTGAGGCTAGACTAGGAAACCCTAGCCCGACAGGCTTCCACGTGAAGCAAGCCGCTAGATCTTGATGTGTGCCCGCATCGTCTTCATCATCCCATCGGTTTTCTGGCACAACCGATAAATCGTAGCCCGCTTGGTTTTGAGGCTCAAACCAAAAAACCGATGCGGTGATTTTGAGGGTCAAATCACCAAACAGTAACTGCCAGTTTTGAGGCCCAAACTGGAAAATTCGAAGCCACTGGTTTTAAAGCCAAACTGGGAGAAACCGTCACCACCAGTTTTGAGGCCAAACCGGGAAACCGTTGCCACGGGTGTTGAGGCCAAATTGGGAGAAACCATCACCACTGGTTTTGAGGCCAAACTAAGAGAAACCGTCTCACTGGTTTTGAGGCCAAACCACTGACAAACTGTCTCAGTGGTTTTGATGCCAAACCACTGATAAATCGTCCCAGTGAATTTGAGTTCAAACCACTGACAAACCTTCGACCTTGGTTTTGAGGCTCAACCAAGAAATCCGCATTCCTTGTCTCATTGGGGACTGTGCAGACCACACACAACGTCACTCGACCTCTCGATCTTCCGGCCACCGAGTACCTGACCTATGCTTGACCATCCCTAATCCTCTGCACGAGGCCTCCTACTCCTGCCATGACCCTCATCGCTGCACGCCACACCGCACCTGTCACCTGCACACCACGAGACAAGCAAACGTGATTCTCCACACGAAATAAAGATAAAGGTAAAATAACGAAAATGTCCTGGATTCAAATTTAAACTTCACCAAGTCAATGACTCATCACAATCAAATCAAGGAACTGACCACTTAGTTTCTCAATC
>VSTD030000910.1:0-14274 GCA_008808055.3 Sporobolus alterniflorus
TAACAAGTTTGCTAAGATGAGATAGATCAGAAAGAGATTTGGTTCAAATTTCATGTGTTTTGGAGCTCTAGATAATTAATTATGAATTAACCCTTAATTAACAAGGTTTAACCATTAAATCCATAATTAAAATGAAATTAATTTATTATATATTTTTATCCTATAGATTATGTTTGAATTTAAGTTTCAGAAGTGGTTTCATAATTTTCTCGAATTGATTGAATTTCCTACAAACTTTAGAAGTTCAAACTTCCTTGAATTTGATTCAAATTAACTCCTAAAAGAAAAATGTGATGAGCTACTATTGCACTGGGCCGAGGCCTACTAAGAAAGTTCTATCCCTAGTCTTTTCCTTTCTACTTCTTCGCCCTTTTTTCTCTTTCTTTCTTCAGGCTCGAGCAGGACGACGGGAAGGTGATGGCTGGTTATGCGAGAGGACGTAAGGGTGCACAAGGGCAGCCATTTGTTCTCAAGGCCCCGCGGTGTCACAGCCGAGGCGGCGAGGCAATGGGCCCTTGCAGAATGTAATAAAGGGCGTTGTATATGCTTACACGTCTCTCCTACTCCTTGCATATCATGCCCTCTACATTGTGGAATACTGCCACCGTAACCAAAATGGGCCCCACAATTACTGTAAGGCTACTAAAGCTCAGGGTTTGAAGGCCAAACCCACCAATTGGGTCAACGCTGCCTAGGGCAAACAGAGCAAGGGACAAAGCGACACAAAGGGTGGCTAGCAGCTGGCACACCTGGAGCCCCATCGAGGGGATCCTGCATCCTTAAGTCTTGTATCTGAGTCCCAGTCGGGAGGTTTTTTCTCCATGCCCCTTCGTGTGGGCTGGCATCTAGTCATCCGGGTTTTCCTGATAGGGATTACCCAGGAAAGTCACTTGAAACCACTTGACTATGATTTGCTCACAGGGGAGGGGGGCAAGTGCCCCTGTCTAGTCCTATTGGGAAGTACTTGACCTTGCTGGCTCTCACTCACGTATGGTGATCTAGACTCCACTCAAATCCTAACTTATCACTACGGTGCCTACTCTCAAACCGTTAGCCAGCTCGCGAACTCAGGATGGGGTTATCAAAACACCCGCGGATGGGGTTGGTGTGGATGCCACATCACCTTGACAACCCAGAAAGAACTGTGAGGCTTCATTAAGTCATCAGCGCACAACTAAGCAGTACCTATGGAACTTAGACTCTGCATGAGCTTTCAGTTCAGTCGCAGCCTCAGGGTCTACACGGTGGGCACCACCGCGAGATTCTGAGCCTGACCATGGAGGCTTTAGCCCCATGGCCTGGCCCCTGAATCCCGCTGTGGTATCCACAATAACATATGAGTACATATTCTACCAACCATCAAGTGAATGACTCCGGCCACCTGCTCGATGGAAGGCTCGGGGCTACTATCGGGGTCTTGTACCCAGGATACCACAGGTCACCATTTATGGCCCAAGAATCTTGATACGACCAGTTCCCTCCAGTGGAAAATGGCTGGGGAACCAAGCACCCCATACCAGATATGATCCCACCACTCATGGCTGAAGAGGAGGGGCACCAACCTAAAAAGAACTAAACCTGAGTGTAATCTGAGCGAGCGCTTTCCCCTGCCTTGGATACCACGGGCGGGTAGGATTTCACCACCTATCAGCCTAGTCCACCTCACCCCCCTGCCTCGGGACACACCTAGGCTCCTGACAGTCGTGCCCGGGGTTTTTAGCACCGAGCAAACACCACCGGAGCCAAGACCTCAGGAAGCGGCAGCATTTAATGCCTGGCAGGATAGGACATGGCCCCAGGCATCCACACCCACCTAATAATAGGTACTTGAGTGCTGGTATCCATCCTATCACCGCCTAGCATAGCCGCTACACCATGGGAACACGCATAATCATCATGATTACTCTGACATTGGATAAGCTCACCCTAGTAATAGCGGGCTTCTCCATGAGGGGTTCGGTCCATTAGGGACCCAGGTGGTCAAAATAATGCCAGATGGCCCGTCCCAGGGGCTTCACACGCCCCAAAAAGATGGTCTAAAGCGGCACTAACCCACGTAGTACGATGGGATGGAACAACGCCCGTCAAAGGGCTCTGCACCCGCACCCATCCACCGCAGTCCGTAGGCCGATGCAGGTGATGGGCTAGCGCATCCACATCAGCCCCCACATGGAAAGACTTAGCAGCCAAGCAAGGTATAGCAATGTGGTGGCCACCCCAAGAACCTTCCCGAGCACCAACCACGTCAAATCCCAGGAGCCGATGTATATTCTCATGTTACCAAGCATAGATCAATCCATACTTTCCTCAGTCTCGTTGCTATGCATGATTATGAGCTTGAGAAGTTAGATGTGAAAATTATGTTCTTTCATGGTGATTTGGAGGAAGACATTTACATGGACCGGTCTGAGGGGTTCATTATATGGCTTGAAACAATCTCCAACATAGTCATATAAAATGTTTGATTTATTCATGATTTCTCATGGTTTTCAGAGGTAACAATATGATAGTTGTATTTGTCTTAAGATTGTTAATGGATCACCTATATACCTTATCGGTGTTTTTTGTACCGGCAAATAACAAGGTCTACAAAATCGCGTGATTCCAGTTCCAAGGTGGTCTCGCAAACAATTGAACACAAGAGTTTATCCTGGTTCAGGCCCCTCAATGGAGGTAATAGCCTTATGTCCAGTGGGTTGATATTGAGTGGAAACAAGTGTTACAAGGGGTGAACAGAGTGCTCAAAAGGTTCGCGTGCTGAAGGGGGTATGGATCTCGTGTCTTCTGCCTGAAGGGTTGAAGTCCTTTTATAGGCGGTCCTAGGTCCCCTAACTATGGTACAGTTCCCTTATAACTCAGATTAAGGTACATGACAGGTGGGGCCCCAAGCTAGAAATATCGTCTTCATGGATCAGATATGGCTACCCGGCTGTACTCTTGGCTCCCAGACATTGATGTGGCTGGCGCCCAGGATGGTTTCTTGTGGTGTCATCGCCTTGTCCTCCTTTGCATGGCCGCTAAGCTTTCCCACATGGGGGTGACATGGATGGGCTAGCCTGTGAGCTACGACTAACAGACTAGGGCACAGAGCCCTCTATCAGTCATCATCTCATCCCATTGTACCGTATGGGTCAGAACTGCCTCAAACCACCCTCCCAGGGGGTGTGAAGCCCCCGGGGACTAGTGACCTGCCTTGGCACCGACTGCTTTAGTTGGTCGCTAAGCATCTTCTGGTGACATCATGGGCCTATACTGCCACCTACGCCGACCTATGAACTATGGTTGACATGCAAGAATATGGAGCCCCCTGACAGGCACTGTTATGTCATGTCGCACCGTATAGGCCGGTGCAGATCTTAGACCATTCTCCCGGTGGGGTGCAAAGTCCCCAGGACTGGTGCCCTGCATTGGTGTTGACGGCCCAGGTTCCTGATGGACCGGTCCTTTTATGGGGAAACCCACCCATGTTGGGAGGAGCTTATCCCATGTCAAAGTGATCATGACTAATATGTGTGTTCTCATGGTGAAGTTGCTATATCAGGCGGCGATGGGTCCTAGTACTCGAGTGTCTATTGCCAGGCGTGCGTGGGTGCCTGTGGTTACGTCCTGTCATGCTAGGCATTAAATGACGCTGCTTCCCGAGGACCCGGCTCTGACGGCTTTATCCGATACTGGAATGACCCCCGGGTGTGACTTCCAAGGTCCCAGGTGCGTGTCAAGCCGGGTTACGGGGTGGCACTACAATGGGCAGGGAGGTGGTGAAATCCTGCTTGTCCGATGTTACCGTGATGGGAGAGAGGTCCGGATTTAGTTCTTTTAAGATTGGTGGTCCCTCCCTTTCAGCCAAAAGTGGTGGGACCGTACTTGGTATGGAGTGAGTGACTCCCCAGCCATTCTGTCGCTGAAGGGAGTCAGGAGGTGTCCAGATTTTCTAGACCGTAATCGACGACCTGCGGTACTCGAGGTATAAGACCCTGACATACATGTTGCTATATGTTGAGGACATGTTGATTGCAGCCAAGAGCATGAAAGAGATCGTTGCTTTAAAATCACAATTTAGCAGCGAGTTTGATATGAAGGATCTGGTTTGGCAAAGAAAATCTTTGGTATGGAAATACTTAGGGATAGTAAGCCTGGGCTATTATATCTGAGCCAGAAGAACTGCATTAAAAAGGTGCTTCGTCACTTTAACATGGTTAAAGCGAAATCCGCTAGTGCTCCTTTAGCTCATCATTTTAAACTGTCAGCAAAATAGTGTGTTAAAACCGATGATGACTGAGTGTATGTCGAAAGTCCCATACTCCACCGTTGTTGGGTCACTCATATATGCCATGATTTGTCTCTCCGGTACAATGAGCGTTGTAGCATCATATAGAAGAACCAATTCTTGAATACTAATAAATTCGGAATCAGCTGGGCCGAATTTTCCCTGCCGACACAATTCTTGAACACTGCTTCCAACAACGTTGGAATAATAACATGCATGCATTGTCACGCAGATCATATGGCACGTGCCGAATGGAGGAAGGGCGATGCCGATACCGACACACCGGATAAGGTGCTTAAACTATGGCGCCGCGGTCGTCCGACAGACGAGGGCCCACGTGACGGAATGGAATTGCATGCTGGACGAGTAGCCGAGCAGGTGTGGCATGGCGGGCCGCGGAGAACAGATTTCCAGGGGCCCGATCTAGCTCGTAGGACGGTAAAAAGATGTTGCAGGGTCACGCTTGTTATTAAGATGTTGAGCTCAATCGAATATGGCTCCTTATTATCCTCTCCGGGCTCCAGCTTTGTTTAGTTCATGAAAAAACTTGACCAAATAAACAAAAAAATGGTAGGAGAGTTGGAGCGATTCATGGGTCCTTGATTGAGTGCAGTCTAGATTTTCTGGCGACGACAGCGATGTCTCGGTCGGTTTCGTGTACACATACTCATAGAGACCGAAACCGATATCCAGCAAGTGGATTAGCAGACCAGACAATCAGAGACGGCAACGCAGAGAAACGGCATGATGCATTAGAAGGTTCAGTAGCAGTCGTTCATGGGGTTGGCATCCCATCTTTGCACAAAGGAACCTTTTATTCTCACCAGCCCTATCCATTTCCGCACCAATAATCTGTTCTGTTCTAATAGAAGTCATGCATGGTCTAATCCAGCAACAGTTGAATAAATCATAAATGGACTACTCAGCAAACAAAAAAAAGTTTAATAAACAGACTTGTAATTAACCATAGAGAAGGAGTGGCATATCATAAGTAGTACCCAGTTTTCATATTGATAATACTTCATGGAGGAACACTGAACTCTTCCACATATGGTGTATATGATACAAGCGCATTCCGACATGAAACCAAATCAATGGCCCGAGTCCTAAATGTCAGCGGGAGTCTATCCAGCAACAGGCAGGAATACACAACAGCTAGCTCAAATGCATAAACGAATGCACCAGAAGAGGCAAAAACCGCTCCACCCTATTTTTCTACACATACTAGCAGAGCATGCATACATGAGCATGGAGGTAACCAGGTGAAGTTACTAGAGGCTGAAAACCATCATCACTAGCAAGCTACAACAGATACTTAATCCAACATACTAGTAATTCTTCCAAGAGACAAGTAACAATGGGGAAACTACCGGTCTCAAGAAGATGCAACTGTCCAATTGGGCCTCTGAAACTTCTTATTCGCATACCGATTCACACGTCTGTACCGATGAGGACACGAATTAGTCAAGCGGAGATGTAGGTGACTGAACCGCTAGCCGCTCGGATACCTCTGCCAGAGACGTGAGGTTGCACTTGATCACGGCCTCGATGAAGTAGCAGGTCTCGTCCTTTGTGTTGCCTTCGGGCACATCGACCACAAAGGACTCGATCACGAGTGTCCCAGGCCTCCCGTCAATGCTCTCCGGGTGGACAGTGATGATGGATGAGTAGTTCTGAAGAAGTGGCAACACAGCTCATCAGTGCGGATCAGAGAGAAAGCTTCAAGTAGTAGTAAAGAGCATTCATTGTATATCCATGTCTATAGACAAAGCCATTGCTTCACAGCACGTCAAAATCTTGGATCAGCAATTATGAATCTCAAGACTAAATGAAAAACATGGGCGGCCTACAAAACTGATGGCGGTTCAAACTACCATCCCGATGAGGAGTCAATTTGTACCGTTCATGATTAAGATCCCTCACTGTAATCATAGTAAGTTACCAAAAGCAAGGCAATCAAGTAGTAAGTGGCTAATGCTAATCTAGCTGGCTGAGGTATGAAGCATCGTTAACTTCCTCAAAAGCTAATTGCAGAAACGAAGACGCTTGCAATAATACTAAGTCACAACAAGAGCACCTCTAATCCTGACTGAAACAAATTATTGCAGCGAAGCGTAAACCAGAGCCAGAAGAAAACAGAGCACGCACAGAAAGCAGAGAGAGAGAGGAGACGGAGAGTACGGACCTGGAGGCGGTGGTCGCCGCCGACGAACTTGACGCTGAGGAGGTGCTCGTCGTCATCAAGGCGCTCGAGACGCTCAGTGCTGGTGGTGGCCGGGAGGCCGGTCTTGACGTTGACGTCGCGCAGGCTCCCGATCTCGAGCTGCCCGCCCCGCACCACGCAGCGCGCCACGAACGGCTTGTACTTCTGCGGCTGGTCGAAGCTCCGCACCAGCGACCACACCTGAAACCGGGATCGCGGGCAGCAAACCGCAATGCAACAAAAAGGCAGATCAGAACTAAGCAACAACAGCAGCAGGCACAATAGAGGGGCACCGCCGCGAATCAACCCGCAGCACGTAGTGCAGGTTCCCGTAGCGAAATGGAAGGAAAAAAAATCGGCCACGAAATCCCACGCCCGACGCGAGCTCCAGATGCGCGGATCACCCGCGGCGGCGGAAGGCAACAACCGTAAGGAGAAAAAAGAAAAGAGAAGTGGTGCGATCGTACGAGGTGGACGGGCGCCTTGATGTGCTTGACGAGGGTGGAGTTGCACTGGTGTTCGGCGGGGGCGTGGCGGTGCAGCCGGCGCACGTGCTCCGCCTCGCCTCCCGGGCCAGCGCCGTTGGCCGGCACCACCGCCGGCGGAGAGTCGCCGCCGAGCCTCGTCGCCGGCGCCGCGCCGCCGCCGACCAGGCCCACCATCCCGGACGAATTGGACCCCTTCCTCTACCTCCTCTTCCCCGCCGTCCCAATCCGCTCGTCTCTGTCTCTAGCTCCTTCGCTGCTTCCTCACGCGCTCGCTTTGCTTGCTTGGAGGAGAGAGAGAGAGGAGTGGTTTGGGGCTGATCTGTTTGGCTGGTTTCTTCGTCCCACGGAGGGGGCGGGGGTGGGTACAAAAATCTGCGGGGGTGCGAGGGGGAGGTGGGGCCCGCACACGAGTTATCCATGCGCGGGGACCGAGGGGGGCCGTGCGCCGGGTCCACGATGGACCACGACCCCTCGGTGGGTTGGTGGGTCCGGGCGGTCGGTTTTGCAATAGCCCTGCCGCTAGACTACACGGCACGGCTGACCTACCGACCCATGGGTGATATTTTTGTGTGCTCGAGTCGGTGGATAAATATCCCAGCACAGTGTGCACGAGCGTAACTTTTTTTGTCACGAACATAGAATAGATTAAGACCTTTTTTAACAGTACGAATTTCACGTCTTACTGCACCGCTTCGTAAAAAATCACAAACCACTCGATACTAGTACTCCAAGTCAAACACCACATGGAGATGTTCACGAAGCGCAGTGCTCGTCGGGCAATCATCCACGGCCATTTCTTTAGGATATACATCACCGGGGCCGGTTGCAGCAGCGCCGACTGCCTCCTGCGCGGGCGGACCAGAGAGCTGGATCCACCTGTCAGCGAGAACGTCTGGATGTCATCCAATCTGGTCCAGTTCAACGTCTGCTCTTTTTCTTCACCGCCAAGTGGGTCTCCCCAGGCTGGTGTTAGAAGGCTCCGGCCAACTGGCTCGCGTGCGGTCTTTGGTTCACCTCGACACGCCAGTTGTGTGTGGCTGTGGCCTAATCCTAACGATGACGCCATACCAGCAACTTGACCTACTAGGAGGCAAACGAGACGAGTTGTAGTGCACGTTATGCGGAAAAAAAAGGAAGGTGCGTTGCAGACACATATTGCAAGTGGCCAAAGATACAAAAGATTCGATCGGTCGTACGTTCAAGACATGCAAGTGGCCAAATTGTGCCTTTCACGATTTGTGAAAGGGCATTTCAAAATAAGCATGTTCAGGATAGTTTGTTATTACTCTAGATTTGGTTTCTACTTGTAACACATAGTATATAAGTGTATAGCATGCACTGCCAACTATTTCATCCTCAATGCCTACTTATGGATCACGAAACAAGTGGTCAACTTGCACCTAAGCCTCCCAATATGTCGAAAGCATTTGGAAAATGACAGGTTAAGATACTATTTTGGGGGGGGGGGGGGTTTACTCTATTTCGTCTCCAGTTGTATCCTAGATGTGACAGTGACTAATGATTTGATCCCAGAACCATAAGAATGTCATACCCCCGTTCCGAGAACATAACTGAAGCCTCCATATATATATGCACATAATATTCAAATCATACCTACAATGAATAATATGGTGAACAAATACAACATCTCATTAAATTACAAGATAAGATCTTTACAAAATTATTCTTGAGTCTGAAAGAAGATTATAAGCAAGCAGCGGTGATATTTTAAGCGCAGGTGCAGCTTCCACAAGCACAACCAGAGGAGAGACATGTCTAATTTTCATCTTCTAGCTCCTTCTGGTACTCTTGATTTCAATCCCAACCTTTTGATCCATCTAAATCAACGATAGAAGCAAGTTTGAGTAAACTTATGATTGCTACTCAAAAAATGAGGAAAATATGACATGAATGCTATAGCAAGGTAGGCTTGCCTCTGTTTTGACTTACAGAAAGCAGTATTTGAATCATATGTCTTAATGCTTCTATACTTAGGTGAAATCTACATCTCCTCAAAAGTGTGACATCGATCATGCCACGGAGTCCACTATGATAGATCAACCTAACCAACAATACTGACCAAATCAAACACATCCCAGGTTATAACTAATCGTGTGAGGGTCCATGTCACTCATAACTGTGAGCACGGCTGTTAAGATAATTTTATACTATGCAGAAGATATATGCATTCCTCATGAGTAGTGATTTTATCACTCGTTGGTGACTAGAAAATCTCCATTCTACCATGTATACACTTCATATAGTGTATAGCCAAGAGATCACCATAAGACTTTTCAATGACTTCTCCTAGCTTGTGCGTACCCACTAAGGTTTCACCGAAGGTGTCAGCAGCCCAGCTTCCCACCAAGGGCCCCTCTTATGCCATGTGGTTCACAGGAGAGTCCACTCCCTTCCCCATGCATTCCCAACTAGGTGGATCTGTAGAGTTTCCAATCTACCCGTGCTACCAATTGGTACGCAAGACTACGCCAGGTTGTACCCATATAGACTTATGGTTGTACTGTTTTTATGGGTGGTCGCTCCATGAACCAGTCCTTAGATTTGGGTATGATGACTAACCACTAACTCTCAAAATCTATCAGACATAGCCCCAAACTGTCGAAATCCACCAAACACAATTCTAAACCGGTCACCCCAAATCCCTATTCTCCACACTACTATGGACTTTAGAAGCAATCACAGGGTGACAACAAGTATAAAATGAATAATGTAACAACTACCTAAACCCAGACTAGATCATGTGAAGCTAAACAATTCTAGTCCTGTGACAGCTATCCAAATACTTATAAGGTTTCAAGTAAAGGATACAACAATTCTAGTCAACCCTAACATAGGTGTGTGATTCATACACTCCTATCATGCAATTCTAGTTCTAAAGAATAGATAGAGAAAATACGTGCAATATGTTCAAGGACACTTGCCTCATTGCTCATAAAAGAAAAGATCAGAGTCATCGTATACTTGCTCTTGAAATCCTCATACGTCGGCTCCGGAACAAATTCTCCTTACATACAAGCAAAGACAAAACAATTATACATACAACACAGGTGCAGGAATGATTAGAATGTGAAGAGGATGTTGTTATAAGAAATTTTACAGAGGAATCACCCGATTCAGAGTTACGATTGAAAAGATACGGATGTTTGAAGTTGTAGGGATTAAATTAGAATTTGGAAGTTTTTGGGGTTTATTTGTAAATTTGCAGAGGCTCTGGTGAAAAGTATTTGCAGTTTGGAGCAAAAGGAGGAGTAACATTGAAAATTTGGGTGGCCAAGGGCTGTTCTAGAATTACTTTCCAAATTCCAGGGGCTTAAATGAAAGAATTTGGAGAATCTTGGACTGTGACTTAATTTCTTGGATTGTGAGGGACCTAAGTGCAAAAGTGGTTGGAATTTTGATTAGTGAAGAATTATTTTTCTAAAAGAAATCCCATGGACCAAGTCCACAGGTCTGTAGACCAAGGGAATTGTGTCGGTCTATGGGTCCATGCTGGATCGACTTCATACCCCTTCACAGGTTATCATCTAGCCGATCCAATTTTGATCTAATGACTGGGGAAGGGGGAACCGGGGCAATAGCAGCTCTGGGCAGCATGGCCGGGCAACGCGGCAATGGGGTCACCGAAGAGTCGGTGAATGGCGCTGTCGGGGCCTGAAACTCACTGTGATGGGCTAGAGAGAGGAGGGGGCGGTCCGTGAAGCTGTTTTTGGCGTCGGTAAGTCACGAGCAGTGCTGGAAAGGAGTCACGGCGGTGGTGGCTAGCTTGGAGTAGAGGCCGATGGAGGGGGAGCTTGGGTGAGAAGGGATAGAGGCAAGGAGGGCACCAGTGATGGAGAGGAAGCGGAGGGTATGCGGTGGCATTGTAAATGTACGACGACGATGGGATTTTTATCCCTTTGGTTTTGGCTCAAGCAGTAAAGGGGAAGGCAGATTCGGGAGGGGAGGAGACGGGCTTGGGCAGTTCCTAGCTTCCCACACAGAGAAGGTGGCCGGAGGGCACGCTGCGGCGGTCGGCACCGGGCGGCGGTAGCGGCTTCAATGCATTGCAAGGAATGGGGTGATCCCGAGATAGGCCGATGGGTCTGCTTGGGCCAGAAGCTTGCTTGTCAAGCTGCAGGGTTAAGGAAAGGAACAGAGCAGGCCAAAAAAGAATGCTAGGCCAGAAGGAAACCGATTCTCGATCTGAAATGCAGAAAACAATAAGAAAAATGGGATTACAAATTTTGGAAATTGAATTTGAATTGATTTAAAGGATTTCAAAGGATTTTGAAATCCAAACCAAGGTTTGAACCTTATCAGAAAAAAGAATTTGAACTTTGGTTCATGGGTTCAAATCAAAGAATTTGAAATCCAAACCAAGGATAATTTTGATTAAAAACAAAGGATTTTTAGATCAAATAATTTGAATTCAACTCAAGGTTTTAAATTCAATAGAAGATTTAAATCTTTTCCAAGATTGGAATTTAACAAGGAAGATTTTGAAATCCTTTCAGAAATCGACTTGGGCTCAGAAATGAAATTTGAATCAAGTGATTTGAATCCAAATAAAAGATATTTGAATTCCAGGCAGGGTTTTGAATTAAAGGAATTTCCAAACTCGAAAAGGTTTAAAACTTTTTGAAATAGGAAATTTGGAATTTGGTTGAATGATTCAAAATTCAGACCAACGACTTTAAAACCAAGGACATTTTAAAAAAATCTAAAGTAAGGATTTGAATTTCAAAATAAAAAATATTTAGCCCAAGGGATTTGAATTAAATTTACTCTATTGAATTCAAATGAAGGTTTTGAATGAAAATTGAGTCGAATATTGAGTGGATTTGATTTCTTCGAGGTGTAGAAAATTCAGCAAACCTTTTTGAATAAATGTTGAGAGTAGAAAATTATTTTGAATAATTTTTTGGAGACAATACTTTTGTTTGAAATTTTTTACAACTCAAATAAATGAATTTTTAAATGAAAATTTGAACACCACTGAAATATTTTGGTTCTTTAAACTCAATTTAAAACAAAATAAAGTCAAATAAAACCATTTTAAATTCAAATAAATGCAATCCTTTGGAAAATTTGAGTTTCTTTTGGAAAAATGGTTCACATTTTAAAATCAAAATTTCAAGATGTCACAAAGAGCATCCTCAATGCCCACTTAAAGACCACTAAATATTTTGACCATGCTATTATCGAGCAAATTACTACATGATTTTTATTAAACATTCATATACATGATTTGCCAGGTCTCTTGCATGCTTTCACGTTATTGTAGTCAAAGTCGCGGAGCGATGGTTGGAGGAGAGGGAGACAAGGCAAAAAATTTGACAGGTGCTGCAATGTGAGATGCGAGCAAGACAAGAGGGAGATGGAGGGGATTTGGTGGGTCCAACATCACGATTAGGACCTAGAGCAGTGTGTCATGGTGAGAGCAAGATGAGGTAAATTTGGAGGGTCCTGCATCATCATGATTAGGACCTAGATTGATTTGTCATTATGAGAGGGAGATAAGGAGGATTTCACATATTATGTATAGTTTCACATCATTACATTGAAAAGCCTAAAGCGATGGGTAGAATGAGAGGGAGATGAGGCATATTTAGCGGGTATTGCAATATGACGTGCGAGCAGGACAAGAGAGAGATGAGGTTAATTTCGCTAGTCTGATTTGGTGGGTCCAACATCACGATTAGGACCTAGAGCAGTGTGTCATGGTGAGAGCAAGATGAGGTAGATTTGGAGGGTCCTGCATCATCATGATTAGGACCTTGATGGATTTGTCATTATGAGAGGGCGATAAGGAGGATTTGGCATATTATGTATACTTTCACATCATTACATTGAAAAGCCTAAAGCGATGGGTAGAATGAGAGGGAGACAAGGCGTATTTAGCAGGTATCGCAATATGATGTGCGAGCAGGACAAGAGAGAGATGAGGTTAATTTCGCTAGTCCTGTGTCACGGTTAGGACCTAGGGCAATGTGTCATGACGAGAGGAAGATCAGGGGGATTTGTCA
Source organism: Sporobolus alterniflorus (assembly GCA_008808055.3). NCBI lineage: Eukaryota > Viridiplantae > Streptophyta > Magnoliopsida > Poales > Poaceae > Sporobolus > Sporobolus alterniflorus. Next base: position 12,985 of record VSTD030000910.1, read on the forward strand.
AGTCCTGGATCATGATTAGGACCTAGTGCGGTGTGGAATGATTAAAGTAAAATGAGGCGGATTTGACGCATCCTAGATAATAGCTAGGATCCAGAGGAGTGTGTCATGGTGAGAGAAAGATGACATGGATTTGGCGGGTTTTGCATCATCATGATTAGGACCTAGAGAGATTTGTCATGCTGAGAGGGAGATAAGGAGGATTTGGGATATTTTCTATGTTTCCACATCATTGTAGTCAAATGCATGAAGTGATGGGTAGAATGAGAGCGAGACGAAATGGATTTGGCAGGTATCACAATGTGTCATGTGAGCTGGACAAGAGGGCGATGAGGTTACTTTCGTGAGTCCCGAGTTGCGGATAGGACCTAGAGTGGTGTGTCATGATGAGAGGAACATGAAGCAGATTTGTCGGATCCTGGACCACAGTTAGGACCTAGAGCGGCATGGAATGATGATAGGAAGATGGGTGGATTTGATGGATCTTGCGTAATAGTTTGGAGCCAGATGAATGTGTCTTGGTGAGAGAAATAGGAAGCAGATTTGGCGAGTCCTGCATCATCAAGATTAGGACCTAGAGCGATTTTGAGAGGGAGATAAGGACGATTTGGTAGATTTTGTATGTTTTCACATCATTATAGTTAAAGGCATGAAGCAATGGGTAGAATGAGAGGGAGATGAGGTGGATTTGGCTGGTATCTCAATGTGACATGGGAGCAGGACAAGAGGGAGATGAGGTTAATTTCGCAAGTCCAGCATTGTGGTTAGGACCTAAAGTGTTGTGTCATGACGAGAGGAAGATGAGGCAGATTTGTCAAATCCTAGATTATGGTTAGGACCTAGAGCAGTGTCGAATGATGAGAGGAAGATGGGGCAGATTTGATGGATCCTGCATAACATTTAGGACCCAGAGCGGTGTGTCATTATGAGAGAAAAGATGAGGTGGATTTGGTGGGTCCTACATCATAATGATTAGGACCTAGAGAGATTTGTCATGATGAGAGGGAGATAAGGAGGATTTTGCATGTTTTTTATGTTTTCACAACATTGCAGTCAAAGGCTTGAAGCGATGGGTAGAATGAGAGGGAGGGGAGGCGAATTTGGCTGGGATTGCAATGTGATGTGAGAGCTGGACAAGAGGGAGATGAGGTTAATTCCGTGAGTCCCACATCGTGGTGAGGACCTAGAGCATCGTGTCATGATGAGAGGAAGATGAAGCGGAATTGTTTGTTGTTGGATCACAGTTAGGACCAAGAGCGGTGTGGAATGATGAGAGGAACATGGGGTGCATTT
>VSTD030000911.1:0-14274 GCA_008808055.3 Sporobolus alterniflorus
ATCTACTTAAGTCATTTTCAGATTCTTTTGGTTAAGCGGTTCTCAAACTTGTTTCATTATGCAATATGAATATGCCATGCCATGGCAACATGTCACTCCTATACGTTCCTCACCAAAAGAACAGTTTTTACTAAATATACATGGTGTACGCATAGTCGGTGGCAATTCGCACTCATCCCCATGGTTAGCTCTAAGCGATACGACCTACTCAAACATGGTTAGCGTACCTACAGAAAATACAACAGACATATATATGACATACATCACCACTTATCCTGAAGTGGCGCATGTGCGTTTAACGTTGCACAAACAGTGCTACATACGTTACGAGAACGTATTCACGTCTTGAGCAAGAGACCATAAAACATCCCTAGGTCCCCACATCCTAGGTGCACGATCGTGGCCAGTCGCACGACAGACACGCAACCCCTATCACACAATAGGCAAGCAAACCTCGTCTTGAGGGGATGTGTCCAGGATTCATATCACCCAGTGGGAGGATACTTACATTCTTACCTTGTCGTAGGTGCATCGTTACACAATAGTAAATTACATAAAGTAAATACAGAAAGTAAAACCAAGTTAGCTTGCCACTAGTTAAGACTATTATAGTCCTCATGTGGTCATCTAGCGTTTCCTCACCATAGGTTTTTGAAAATATGGATGCATGTGATGTATTATACCTGTAATGCTCTGATATCAACTGTGACGTCTCACCTTTAAGGAAGGATGGTTAGTCCTAACTAAGATCATTACGGGGTGTCATTAACGAAGTAATGACGCATAATACATTACATACAAGAATTAAATAAATAAAATGCTCTGAAAGTTAAACTTTATTTACAACTTGAGTTTTGAATTCGATTACAGAGTTTTGAGCGACAGATTAAGAATAAAAATTATTTATGGAAGCGATCACTCATCGATCTAGAACGACACCTTGCACTAGAGGTGCCGACCTCAGAAACGGCTCACACCGGGAGGGAGATATAGAACATACCTGTAAAATAATATCAAGTCACAGCCTGAGCAACTAAAGCTTAGTAGTCTGAGGTGAAATAAGTATACTTAGGGGTGGTAACTGAGAAAAATAAACTAGCTATGTTAAGAATTGGATTGGATTGAAATTTTATTTATTTTTGACTTGGTTTTATAAAAGAGCCAAATAAAATTGTGAAGGGAACTTTACCAGGCCTAAGTATACTGAATTTACGTCATGATTGTTATGTAGTGTTTTATTAACCAAATTCATCGATCATCAATAACGCAGGATCAATTCACTCTGAATGATCTTTTAGAGCAAACGCGGGTGCGGGTTGCTCGTATAGCAGTTGATCATCCAATTCCAAGGTATAAACTAAAAAAATATTGGAAGAAGATCATTAAACATGTTCGCAAAGTGTCAACTGAATTCGTGCAAGGAAGTAGGCCTGTACTTCCCCAGGTCAATAGTCTGGCTTGTGTTGAACTTTACACCTCCGAGGATGAAGAAACAGTGAAGCTTTGCTATGAGTTGAAAGCTTTATACTGCAGGGGCGTACTAGTGCGTAAGATCTTCTACGAGCTAAGATTGTCTACCGAGAAAATCATGTTCGTTAAAGACAGCATTGCTTTAGACTGCAAGGTATCATATCAAGCGATACTGGGGAGCAAAACTCCATCCCAGGAACTATCGGAGTTTGAATTTGTTCGCGCCTACAAGACGTTTATGAGGCTCAATCCTGACGCTCTAAAGAAGCCCGTAATGTTGGAAGCCGCCAGAAAGATAGGAATCCTCTCATTGATTCTATTTGAGCCAAGTCGCCAAACTGAAATGATGTCAAATCTTTCTGCTGGAGATGCTGGATCCGGAGGAGTATACTTCCAGATGAATGAGAAAGCTTGGTGGCTTGTTCACAGCTGGGGCCTGCGCTCCAAGAGAGCAAAAGGTATCGAGTACATCAACAATAAGTAGTGGAAAGGATGCCGCAATCAGAACGATTCCGAGCAATTCAGCAGTTGAACGTTGTAAACAGCACAAAGCCCTGGCCAGTAAAGAGATATGATAAAAGTGGAAGACCGAAGCTGATTTTACGAAAGAGAACTACCAGACCGAATTCCAACCTTAGAATTAGTTGTTGTCAAATACGTTAGGAGATATCTGTAATTAGCTGTTGCAGTCTGAACCTCGGCCGAGGCGGCGGGCGCATTCGTGGTGCCCTGCATCGCTCGTCGCCACGCGAGGATTTGTTTTGAGATTGTACAGGGACAGATGGCATGCATCCGGGATGGTGCTGCAGGTAGTTGCGTGTTGTGCAGCACGTACACGTTCGCTGGATGATATTATAACCATTTTGCATGACGACAAATATTTTGACACTGAACAATTTACCTTGTCTGCTTGACATCCTGAATAAAATTTTGGTTTGATTTAACTCTCTCGAACAATTCAAGCTGGTACAATCTACTTCCAATTGTTGTTTATTCATGGTCCATATCTCTCCAATTGATTCACCTAGTTAATGTCTGTGGCATCGTCCTTTGCCATCTAATTTAAAAAACTGACCATTTGTACGACTGTCTGGTTAATGGTTGTGCGAGACATCACACCACTGTGACACAACTAATTATCTCAAATTGTTGTCGCTAAGACAAATCTAGGCTCATTTTAAACTAAAAATATTGCCCTAATGATAATAATTCAAAAAAATATCATTTGTATGACTATCTGGTCTATGTCAAAAAAATAAAAATAATTATAAGCTTTATGCTTCCTAAATAAGTTTGAAAATTTTCTATTTTGATTTCACCTTTTGACTTTTTTATAGTAATACAAAATACCAATTAATATATTTCAATAACATAGCGGTCATAGAGGCACTAAGTTGGCAAATCAACACTAATTAGAATGATTTAGACCACAAACGAACTATTTAGTAAGTTTAGAAATTAAAAATTCAGATACAAGGCCTCATGGAGGCGGTGGCAGAGATTCAGGAGCGGGCACCACCAACGCTGAAAAACGTCGACGGCAGGCCCCCTGACCCTCACGGAGGGTCCGGCCCCGTCCGAGATCTGCAAGGTGTGTTGTAAATATGCATGGGTATAATAGATAAAAAGTAATTCTGCTCACGGGTCCCACTTTTCCTTGCGCTTGGTTTCATTATGGTTGACCACCTTAGTCGAATTACGGGACTAGGGTAATTCAGTGCGACACTGTCCAGGTTATGGTTATGGACCTGTTTAGGGGGTGCACCATTCGAGCCTCTAATACTTTGCTGGCAGCGTCCGGGAGGCGGAGTGTGCATGCTTAGGGTACAGAGCCAGGCTAAGTAGGTTGCACATACCAGACCCCCCATTAGCTATAGCTTTTCCCAGGAGCGGCCATCTGGCAACATGGGACCCCAAACAGAAAAATAACCAAGGGACCCCGGGTAGATGACAGGTACCTCAAGCAGACCCGCATGCGACAAGGCTGCATAATTCAGACAAGAAGTGAGACAGAGGAAAAGCGACTTGACCATATGAGGGTTAAACAACACAAAAATAGACATAAGATTGAAGCACAACTTTATGAATATAATTGCAAAAACATGGCGAGACAGAAAGTTCCCAGAACATGATATTACATAGGAGAAAACAGGCTTACACAGGAAGACAATGACCCATTCCAGATGATGAAGGAAGCAGGTCCCACCAGAGTTTAGTTGTTCCAAGCACTGCTTCTAGATGCTATGATAATCTATACAGGAAAAAGCGGTCTCATCGCTGCACTAGGGATAAAACTTACATATGTGCTCTATATTTTATGGATTCGATAGTGGTGTTGCATCCTCTATAGCCAGACAGACGCATCTAGGGCGGCAAACTTGTGTCACCCAAAAATGACCCTCCCAGCGGGGGCAGAGCTTGTTTAAACCTTCACGGGTAAGTATGCACCGGAGCACCAGATTGTCCACCTGGAGATGCATACTATGCACAAACCGCTAGTGATAGCGCTGGAGTGTCTGCCGGTATCGTGCATGTCGAAGAGTTGCTTGCCATCTTCTTTCGTCGACGAGGTCGACATCATCACGCCGCAGCTAGTCCTATGCGGCTTTGTCGTATGCCTGCACACGGAGGGGGGGGGAGAGACCATGATGATTTCTTAGGGGATAACAGCCTCGACCCCATACACCAAGAAGAAATGTGTTTCCCCTGTGGCCTGGCTTGAAGATGTCCGGTTAGCCTATAGTGCGCATAGAAGCTCATCAATCCACTTTACATCATGCTTCTTCAAGCAGTCATAGGTGTATGTCTTGAGACCCTTGAGTATTTCTGCATTGTCTCTCTCAACTTGGGAGAATCACTGGATGAAGAACCGCAGTGACTCCCCTGGGTGCTGCTGCACGGCATGGAGGTCGACCTCATTGCCGGGGCGAGCATATGCGCTCTCAAAGTTAGCCGTGAACTAATAGCACAATGCTTCCCAGGAGTTGAGGGACTACTGGGGCAGGTTCATGAGCCACAACCTGGTTGTGCTGGTCAGGGCCACAGGGAAGTAGTTGACCATGACGGTATCATTCCCTCATGAAGTGAGGATGGAGGTGGTGTAGATCTATAGGAATTCAGTGAGGTTGACACTCCCGTCGTACTTCTCTGGCAGGTGGGGCTGAAACTTGGGCGGCCAGACCACCATGCGGAGGTGTGGGACAAGCGCCATGCAGCCACTCATAGATCTCAGAGACGTAGGGGTGTGAGCAGCTTGCCTCACTGGTGCGGCATCTGCCGCACTGAAGTCACCGTCGAGGTTGCGGCGCCTCTCTCGGCGGCGCTTGATGGTGATGCGGTTGTCCTCACCCGAGCGGCAGCGCTCAAGTTCGGCTCGCAAGGTGGCCGTAATGAAACTTGCAACCGGCGTGCGTGGTGCCGTTGCCACACGTGGTACCGACGGCACACGTGGCACCATCGGTGTAAGCGAGTGCGTCGCTGATGTCACTGCACTGGGGTGGTTAGCGTGCCACCTTGCATGGGCCGACGTGTTGATAGATGTGATGATGATCCGGTTGATGTCATGATGCCACCGCTCTGCTGCCGATGGTGAAGCGTGTGAGCCTGGAGGGTTGTGGAGAAGCTGATGTGCTGCCTCCAGCGTGGCCTCAGGGTCTGCACCTAGTGGCATCATGGCCATCGTAGCGGCCGAGCGCTACCGTTGTGTGGCAGCTTCGATGGCCACCATGACTGTGGTGGTGTTGTGAGCATTCGTCCAGCGGGATCACCCTGCCCTAGAATGAGATGTAGCCTCCTGCTCAAACCCTCGCCCTTGGCCGGAGGAACGAGAGGAGCCTACAATGGATCGAATGTCCACCATCATGGTGAAACCCAAACGTAGTGAGCAAAAAAGCTCCCTTCTTGGGGCGTCAAATATCAAAGTAGTTTTACGACATTTCTACCGGCACTACTTAGAGCAGTCCACTGTGGTTCTTGTGTTGGAGGGGCTAGGGTTCTCATACACTCGAGCAAGATGAACATAAGGAGATTTACATGGTTCACGCCGCCGGAGCGTAACACCCTACGTCCATGGGAGAAAGTGTTGTATTGTTGTGTGTGTGGCACTGTTCAAAGTTGAGTTGAACTTGTCTTTCTCTGTCATTTGCCCGACCTTTTATAGCTCAAGGCCGCGGTAGTTACAATGTGACCTAGGGCCCCATAGGTGGCCCCAGGGTGGTTGGATCCTTATATAGTAGTGCACTACTGACTAGAAGTAGTAAATGATGTCTTCAATGGCTGGATGTACGCTCTGTCCCGTCGTCCCATCACATTGCACTGGTGCGCAGTATGGCATCATGCTGTCGAGTCACATTGGCACTGTAGCAGTGCTATGCAAGTGGTCTCCAAGGCCGGCGCAACATTGTGGATGCACTGTAGCCACCTGTCCGCACGCCTTGCAGGTATTAAATGTGTCGTCTACCCCGGACATCTTGCAGGGTCATGATGACTCTGACGTCAGACATCTTGGAAACATGCGTTCGTGCCTTAGAAACATGCGGTCCTAGCTGCATAGGTAGGCGAGCTAGGAATTTCTTTATATTTGTGGCCCACGGCACACTGGGAGCCGCAGGACGCTCTACAGCACCAAAGCCCTCCCATCAGGGAGGCAGGATCTGAATCCGTAGGGCACGTGGTAGCGCCGGAGCCCCCTCCAGAAGGGAGGTGGGGTCCAGAGCCACGACACACATGGTGACGTCGGAGTCCTCCCTAGCAGGGAGACGGGGTCCGGAGCCACTGGACACGTGGTGGCCTCGGAGCCCTCTCTAGCAGGGAGGCAAGGCCCGGTACTGTAGGGTACCGACAACACTCCACACTTTGGTCTGTTTGATAGAGCTTCTTCTTATTGGAAAACAACGTATATGAAAAGATGTTGAAAAACAGCTTCTATTTATTTTCTGCTTTTAGTTTGCCTTGAGAAGCAGCTGAATTAATAGGTTGTGCATAAGTCTATTGTTTGGCACAACTACTACTTATTTTTGTGGAGAAACTGTGAAATAAATTAGGTTAAACAGGGCCTTTAGATTGAATATAAAGAGGCAGAGTGGGCCTAGCTCAAGTGATTAGATTCCTAGTGGTGAAACTAACTCACTCAGGTTAAAATCCTAGATTTGGCATGCGTGCTACATTTGCGAGTAATTATTCTTTCAGTGATAGGTGACGTCCCCATCGATAGTGGGACACTCTTCATGATCGACTTCATGAATGTCAAAATCAAGTCAGCCCAGTCTTTCAGTGGTGATCATAAGGATATGGTGTACATGCGTGTGTTCATAGGTGTGAGTGCTCGTACGTGAATGAGTATATGAGTCTGTACTAATTTTCTAAAGAATAGAATATAAATAGAATTTTATTGGAAAACATGCCCCTAAATCAGCAATCAAGATAGTATGTAAATTACATAATTTGACCATTTTGAAAAACGTTTTTTATAAATAGACTCCTCTGAAAACATATTCTAGATCTGGACCCTTTGAAGGGCATCAGACCCATTGGCGCCTTTATTAAACTAATGGGTGTCAAGGGCTTCGGTGTACTTCCCTCCACATCAGAACAGATCAAAATAGAAGGGTGTCAAAGCTATTGGTGGCCTACTTGAACTGAAGTGTGCCACTCATGTTGGCGCCTTGTTCTATACCTGATTTATATCATTTAGTGTATTTTTATAATTAAAAATAATTATTTATATTACTCTAAAATTTATGTCAATTTTTCTCTTTATAGAAAAGTGTATAATGAACAAATTTTATCATTGTGAAAAGTTCCAATTTATTACTGTTTAATAACTTAAAAGTTGTGAACAAAGTAATTTGTTAAGCTTAATAAAATTAGCTTAACGCATTGCTATGTTCACAAAACTTAAACTCATAAATGGTGATAAATCTAAATATTTCACAATAATAAAACATTTTCCTTGTACTCTTTCAAACCACCCTAAAAATATTTATAAATTATGTAATATATATAATTAATTATTATAAGCTTAGAAAAATGGTAAATGATAAGGTTTCAAAGTGGTGAGAGTGAGGAAAAATTATTAATTAGCATTTTTAGGCTTAAAATAGTTAGTTGTATATCTCCAAAATTTATAACAATTTCTAGGACGTTTGAAAGAGCACAAGGAACAAAATTTGTTGATGTTAAATGTTTAGATTCACCATAGTCAATATTTTGTGAACATAGAAATGCATTAAGCTGATTTTATTAAGCTTAACATATTGCTATGTTCACATATTTTTATTTATTAAACAATAATGAATTAGAACTTTTCATAATGACAAAATTTGTTCATTATATACTTTTCTATCAATAGAAAAATTGATAAAATTTTAAGAATAATATAAATAATTATTTTTAATTATAAAAATACTCTAAATGATATAAACTATGTACAGAACAGAGCGTCCTTCAGTTTAAGTAGGACGCCAATAACTTTAACACCCTTCTATTTTGGCCCGTTCTGACATGGAGGGAAGGGTGCCGAAGTCCTTTACGCCCCTTAGTTCAATAAGGGTGCCAATGGGTCTAACGCGGTTTAAAGAGTTCAGATCTGAAATATGTTTTCAGATAATCTATTTGTAAAAAACATTTTTTAAAAGAGTGAAATTGTGTAATTTGCACTCAATATAGTCGCACACCCAGCAAACACATCATGGGCTGATAGCCCGTTGCCAAACTCGTTTGTGGGCCAGAAATAACATAAGCAAAAAGGCCTAGCAGAGCTCTAAGTAAATTTTGACTCTGATTACGAAACAGAAATTGCATTGCGTAAAAGAAACGAAAGAATACACCCTGAACATAAAATAGCACTTTTTTCCTGATCTCCGTCGCTGCCGTTTTGCCCTAACCTGTGTCTTCCCCAAATCCATCCCTCATCACACCACACCATATGGGGCGCCGGCGACATCATTGGTTACTCTGGAGGCGAAGACGGAGGTGAGGAAACTTGTGTTGCAACCTCTGCTGGTGGGGGAGATGCCCAGCGGGATGAAAGAAGACGACCAGGAGGAGGATCTGCGCCGCCGCCTACACTGCCTACTTGAGCGATTCATGGCGTCCTTCGGCCCAGCGTCCCGGTTTGTGTACGATATGAAAAAGACAAGATCCCACCCCTGCGCCGTCTACACTATGAAGGTTTCCGTCAACAAAGCGCGGGTCTCGTGGTCTCACCGGACCAGCCGCCGCTTCTTCCAGGAGCGTCGAGGGCCCGCCTTCCGCATCTCTCTCTTCCGCGCGGTGGAGTATGACCAGGTTGAGCCGGTGGCGCAGAAATCGATTGTACCTGGCGAGCCGGACCGGCTCGGGGTTCTTTCGGGCACCCACGAACAGGGGTACCAAGTGCGTGAGCTCTACCGCGATAGGAACCTGGCTCGCATTGAGAGATCATCGGTTCCGTGGGTGGAGGTGGCTGTGATCCGGGCGATTCCCGGGGGGTGCGACATCACCGTGACGTCCCATGTCTACAATCTCGTCGTGCGGCTCCATGACATCCTCTTCGGCTCTTCCTGTTGCGTGTGCCCTCCTCGACCGCGGATATCCGCTTCTCCGAGCACTGGTTCCGCCTCCCTGCTGGGTGGTCGGAGGAGAGGCTGTACACCGAGGGGGTTCACTTGGTCGACATTGCCGCACCGGTGGAGGCGCTGGTGAAGAAGCTGTATGTGATGCGTCAGCAGGAGGAACAGGAGATGGAGAGAAGGAAATGGGAGACGGAGGAAGAGAGGGTGATGAGGCTGCTGGCGGAGAAGGCGAAGCTCCAGTTGCAGGAAAAAGAGAGGAACAGGATTTGGCAGCAGAACAAGGAGGAAGATGAGAGGAAGATGGGGGAGATTGCAGCGGCAGCGAGGCCGTGGGCTTACCCGTTGGAATGGGATGCTTTCATGACCATGATCAATGAGGCGCGGCCTGTGACAATGCAAAGTTACTCAAAGTTTGAGTTGTTCATGAACAGCGAGAAGTGAGTGTCTGGCAAGTGCGTTGGGCAAGAAGGCCTTCAGGACATGCTCTCGAGGGTGGAGGGTGGAGAGTTTGTTCTTCCTATATCAAAGCCAGTCCCGACATCAACATCAGCAAGGGCTCCTGCTGAAACTCTGGGGTTTGTTGAAGGCTACTATATTGCTGGAACCCTGGGACGTGGACCGAAGATTGGTTATGTCATGGATAAATCAGGTCGAACGCTGAGCTCTATGTTAATGGCGTCAAGTCCTGACAATTGAGGCCCTTGTTGATAAGATTGACATACTGCTAGATGGTGGCTTGGTTATGTCTTGTGGCTTAGCCGATGCATTAGACATCCATTGTGACGATCTCTCTTCATCACAGCTCTTGACATCGGACTGGAGACACCACATCTTGTGTAAGAATATTGATGGCGAAGGCATTACCTCATTCTCTACCCTTCTCGTTCATCTGAAAAAGAAGTTACGTCTCCAGCTAACAGAAGAAGATTTGAGGATCTATGGCTTATCTGTAGTAGATGAAGAAGAAGAGGAAGAAAGCGAGGATCCAGCAGAGGAGTGGCGAAAGTATCGGGCATGTGTTCCTTCCAAGCCAAAGCAAGAGTCCCTAGAAGAAGTCGAACTATCTGTCTGTCACCTGCTTAATGACTTGGCATCCTGATATCTCGGGCTGTTGCAGTTTCATGTTTCATTTGTTCCTCTTCTATTAAGACGGTGTCCATTTAATTTATCGGAATAGTTGAACGCCATGTGTTCTATGATCTTGTACTGGCCTTGTTTTCTATCTATGATGGTTGGCACTGGAGTCTCCAGTTTGCTCAACCTATAGGGTTATCTGTTTTAGACTTGTCAGTTAGCAAATTTATGCTGTGTTAGTATGTCTTGGCGTATTCTTAGTACTCAGTTTGGTTGTGTTCTATGACTTTTGACTTATGCATCATATTGTCATAGCATTCAAGTTCTTATCTTTTTTAAAAAAATATGACAGGAGCTCCGTCATTCATTAAGAAGAAAAACAAGTTACATTCCTAATGTTAGAAAGCGAAACTAACCGGACCGGCCGGTAAAACCAAAAACAAAATTACAAGACACAACCCAACGGCACCGAAGGAACCTCATCAACTTCAGGAGGGAAGCCACCGCACCTGAGAACCTGAATCACACCCCATTACCTAGCTCACTCGACCACAAGCACCCCAACCGCACGCCAGACACCCAGGAATTAGCAAGCTCCAAGCCAGGGACGCCATTCAAGTTCTTACCACAATGAGTTGGAATTATTATTCTTAGCAGTTTCAATAGTACTTCTGAACTTACAATTATGTTGAATACTTGATGATATTTATCCTCATCCTCCCCCAAATCAACGCGGAGGGTACAGAGCAGAGTGCACAAAAAAATCAGTAAGAAAGCTTTCCGGATTTCAAACTAGCAGTTCAACGGATAAAGCAAGAGCAGGACTATTTTCGTAGGCTGCGAATTATCATATCATATCAAAACAGTTCCATGTGTTCAATAGAAGAGTATTTGCGATTTCCATAGAAGTTCCATGCGGATTACATCTCATTGCGGACAACCATTCTGAAGTACAGTATACAGGAAGCGCTTAGAAGTCAGTGAACACCCTTAAGATCTGGAGCGTGCAGGGTTATTTGCAGACTGCAATCTAAATCCAATTCCTTCGATGGAATATGTGTTTAGGTTGCTTAAGTTTCTAAAATGAATTAACTGGTTTTTTTATTTTTTGTTTGGCGTTTAAAAATCACAAAACCTTTGTGAATCTGAACAGGTTAATGTAGTACATACAGTTACAGTCAGAACAAGTGGTCTTGACCGCGCCATATCAGTTACAGTCAGAACAGGTTAATCTAAGCCACTTCTCTCGACCTCACCATATAAGGTTGGAACGAACATGATCCCACCACTTCTGATCGAAGAAGATGAGCCAGTAACTTAAAAAGAATTAAATCCAAGAACAATCCACCTTTCCCTCACTACATTAGACAGGACTAGCAGTATTTCACCAACTATCTGCCCATTTCAGCTCCCTCAGACCCGGGCAGCACACTACGTTAGATGAATGACAGATACTTAAAAAATCAACGGCAAAAATTTTAGAGGGCAGAATTAAAAAGTTCAAGCCAAATGAGAAGAGTTCTGATGCAATATTTGACAGTTGAGTAGCTACAGAAAGCAAAAACACCTCAAAACACTTCGATCTTAGCTTTCTACGCGTGCGTTAAGCAACACCTTCCAATGCCGGTTAAATCTGATGCCACGCGCTACGGTAACGAACCGTGCTCGGTGGAACCACGAGCTCCGCCGGGTCGAGGTGCGGGTACCGGCGCAGCGCGGCGCGCTTCATGTCCTCCAGGCCGCGCTCGTACCCCAGCGCGTGCTCCGCGAGCCGGCGCACATGCTCCGATGAACCCAAATACTGGCGCACAGCCGACTTCCCGGCGTTCTTCGTTTCCGCCGCTGCTGCAGCCGCCTTCGCCTCCACGAGCTCGGCCTTCACCTTCGCCAGCTCCTGCCGCAGCGCGTCCGTGTCGTGCAGCCGTGCAGCCAGCTTCTCCTCGAGCTCCAGCGCGTGGCCCAGCGAGAACGACGCGTAGTCCGCGGCCTGGAACATTGTTCGGTAGCTGGAGGCGATGACGTCAGAGGGCCTCGCCGCTGCGAACGACCGCTCACGCGACGGCGTGACGATGCCGTCCAGCAGCTGCCGCGCGGCCTCCCAGTCGGCGGTGTCGTCATCGTGTCCGTCGGGCACGTGCCGCGGCTTCTTCTAGGAGGAGAAGTCCGGCGGCGAGCACGGATCAGGTTTGGCGTTCTCCTCCGCCGGTTTCCTCTTCTTCTCGGACAGCGGCGTGTCGCTTACGGGCTCGGTCTTGACGGTCACCTTCTCGGCGGACGCCTTCTCTGCACACATGCGCTTCATCATGTCGTAGACGGACGGACCGGTCCCTGGCAGTGGCACACAATCATAACACCAAGCACATTGGTGGTGTAAATCACACGTGAATAGAGGGAGACAGGAAGTGCTCCACTTTATTTACCTTTGGTACCAGCAGTGCGAGGAGAATGCAGCGGCAGTGTCGGTGCTCGCACGCCGTTGATCTTGGCAGCAGTAAGGTTGCCCTCGCATAGATAAGTCTTGAGATCAACCCGCCATTAGCGCGCAGCAGCTTCGCCACCACACCCCTCTCCTCTTCGGTGAGCACGGGCTCCGCCGTCGAGCTCTTGGACGGGTCGCCCCACTTGACGGGGCACGGCCACGGCGTCGGGGACTTGAGGAAGAAGAACCCCTCTTTCCACCCCTTGTTGCAATGCGGGAGCCCGGTGAAAGCAAGCCGGCGGCGTCCTTGCCTTGGAAGGAGTACCACCCCTTCAGCTTGAACGCGCTCAGCGAGAAGAAGTGCCGGAACACGGCGAGCGACGGCGTACCCACGCCGGCGAAGTGGCAGATCACGACGAACCCGGCCATGGCGCGCCACCCGTTGGGCGCGAGCTGGCTTGGCGCGGCGCCGAAGTGGGAGAGCACCTCGCCGAATAATGGGTGCAACGGGACGCGCATCCCGGCCTCCAGCGAGTGCGCGTACACGCAGACGGCGCCTGGCGGCGGTGGCGAGCACGCGCGCCGGTCGCCGGCCGGGAGCGGGGCGAACTCCTCCGGGACGCGGCGCTTCTTGCACAGGGCGTCGAGGGACTCCTGGGTCCGGAAGGAAGAGGCGAGGCGCTCGGCGACGGGCCTCGTTAGCGCGTCGCCGCCGCTGGTGCCGTCGTCGTCGGTGTCCGCGGGGCGGCGTGCGGAGGAGTCGCCGATGATGTAGACGGAGGACGAGGACGAAGCAGAGGAAGGCATGTTTCCGTGTGTGCTGCCACTGTGTTGCGTGGACAATGGTGTGGTGCAGGTCCGCTGACCGGAAGCTGATGCGACGGCAGAAGAAGAGGCGAAGAGGCTACTGCGTTGCTCCAACACATGTAAAATGGTTTGATTTCTACAAATTCTTTAAATTACACTACGTGTAATGTAGGTGGCGGCAGTGTATTTATTTACTTGTGAACATATGAAAAAAAAGTGGTATGAACGCGAGAAAGAATGCTGGAACAAAAATATATGGGATGAGAGAGAATACTCACATTGTATCTTCTCTCTCATCCTATCTAAAATACATATCCAATTGACACCACCTGTTGAAGATGTTTCTATTATGTTTTAGTCCATACTCCAATTCAAAATATATATTGATGTTTGTTTACATTGTTCGTTGGAGTCAATCTAATGGTGTTGGTGTGGAGGACAGGAACTTAATAACTCATTTGCCAATTTGAAATTTCAGTCACATTTGTGTTTAGAATAAAATTTTCAAATCACAACCTAATTTCAATTTTGATTCTTTTTTAAAAAGTACTAGTAATTCAAAACTCATTCATTATCTAATGTATAATCTCGATTTCCTTAACCCCATTCTACTTCTACCACTCTAGCGGAATTTGGGTGAGCTAGGCCTACCAAAACGGACAGCTATAGAGGATGCTATGTGCGACAAAATGGCGGTGGCAATTGGAGAAAGACTGCTGGTGAGGGTGGTGGAGAATGGATTGATGCCATAGACCCATAGTGAACCACAAGCTTGGGTGGGTCAGACACTTACATTTTCAAGCATGACCACACAGTGACAAACTCTGCGACACGCATAATATATAGCTACAATGGAGTGGGCATTCTCCATCCACTTGACTATTAGTAGTGAATTTCAGACAAATTCATCACAATTTTCCCAGGTTACAAGCTTATACAACATGTGGATTG
>VSTD030000912.1:0-14273 GCA_008808055.3 Sporobolus alterniflorus
CCACACGCCGTTGAAAATGTTGATTAATTAAACACCTCATATGGTGGGCCCCGTTGAAAATGTTGATTAATTACACACCTCATATGGTGGGCCCAGCTACGCATCGGTTCTATTTTGTCCATGCGCAACCGCACGTCGCTGGACATAGCCTAACTTTGCATCTTTTTGCGGTGGCGTGGCCACGGCAGAAGAGGACGAATGTTCTTTCTCAGTGATCATCTTCATGCATCCCTTTTTGTGTTCGACGTGCCCTCCTTTTTGTTTGCCGTTGATTTGTGACGGCAGCTATATCCTAATCAACACTTTGATATCGTATATGTCATGTCGATGGAAATCAAAATCCACTAACACTGGTTCGCAACAAAAAAAAATCCAGTAACACTTCTCTTATCGCCAATCATAATAAGATGTCACTCTGCTGATTTGGAATTGACCGAGCATATTGCTGTTCGCGTTAGCGCGGGGTGTCGGTGCTAATTGGTTATAAAAGAAAATCAACTGCTGCCCGCGTTAAGTTACAGCACCAACATTTTTTTTCCATTTCTATGAGCTGAACGGCTTGATTAGTTCTGTGCAAACGTTCTAGTACCGGAGGGCTTGACTGGAATACTGCTCGTTCACGACTGTGCTGTGTGCACGCTTGGTGGATCCGATCGTCCGATCATTTTAAAGAACAAGGGCAGTTTTACAAGAACATAGCGCCCGCCACTACAGTGATCGGGTGATTCAGCAAAAGATAGACGTCGTGGATTCGTCGGCCTAGCAATGATTCGTTCCTCCACAGAGATACTAGTGACCTGAAAAGTCTGAACTAAGTTTCTACTGCTGATTTGTCAGGCTCGTGATCTTATCTGCAAGTGAGTCACCACCACGAGAAGCCTCTGTGTGTGTGTCTAGTCACATGATGAACTGATCAAGTTTCAACGAGTTTTATATTACTAGTATCGTGTTAGCATATGCCTCCCTCGACTCTGACTTGTCAGCCGATCAATGCAAGATTTTGTGATAGCAACCTAATCATTCTCGAACTCAGATGGAAGATTCTGATACAACTGTTGACACAAATGTGTGGGTGGAGTTGAAATCACCTACCGTACTGTCCCTGCCATAGGGTGGCAATAATGACATACATCTATACAGAAGGGTTCTACCTTGGTGGAGTTCACGTGTCTGCCACTCTACGGTAGGGGCAGTACGGTAGAGGAACCCTTCTCATATGGGTGTATGTCATCATTCTACTTGCTTGATGCTTAGAACATTCAGATGTCATCACCGAGCAATGCCTGGGGCTGTGTGTGCCAGCCACTAGTGGCTTTATCAACAAACTGGTAGGCACCTGGAATAAGGGCGCAAGTTGATCCCGAAGGTGGACTCTGCGTGTCCAAATAACCTTTTTCTTTTCCTGCAAACAAATCGTTAGGGGCGAGGATGGTAGAAAGTGCGAGAATGTCTTCCTACAAAAGTAAATGGATGTCCTTTTCCGTTCTTTTTTGCCTTGCTTTTGTAGTTTTGTTCTTCGTGGCCGCCTTTCGCGTGTGGCGATTACTTAAAACTTAGCCTCTTATCTTATTCATGTTTTTTTTCGAAACCTCCAGAAAGTTCCGGCCGATATATTATAAGAAGAAATTGAAGGTTGCACCAGAGGTGCAGTACACCAGTTCCCGGCCTAGGGAGAGGTCCAGGCCAGACCAGAGCTGAAAAGGCTATTACTAACTGAATTGTCGACTAAATTACCCTGACCTAAAAGGCTAGCTAAACCTTTTGCCCCTGCTTTAATCCATTGACGCGCCTCATTCTGCACTTCACAAACCAGCAAGGCCCAATCCCTTTCCTTTTTATCAAAAATCCTTTTGTTACGTTCGCACCAAATTGTCTAACATACTAGGATTGTCAAGGATTTTGTATCTTATTCATGCTTTGGTTCGTAGTGTGTTGCCATGTCGATAGAACTCGATGATTCCTAGTTGCGAATGACAGAACAGAGATGTCGATGATTGTACATACCCTTTTGGCTTGATAATTGTGTTCATGGCTTCATATGGGTAGAGAATTCAGCTACGCAGCTGAAAGTGAAAACTATGGAAGTAAATAACGGTGTGTGCGACCAAGGTGCCGGGCACTATTTTACTTTTTTCTGAAAAAAGGAGAATGTTTGGTGTCTTTAGCTAGTAGATTAATAATCGCTGATACCATAGTTTATATTTTTTCTTGAACATTGATACACATCCGATCAGGCCGTCTTTGTGATGATGCCATAGTTCATTTTGAGTTTGATCATTAGGGAAAATAAGGTTCCAGATAGGATGACCATGATAAGTAGGGCATGTTTAGTACAACTCCTTCGGGTGCATAGCTCCAGTTTCTCTGTTTTTTTATGAAGCCATATCAAACGTTTTTTTAGAAAACAGTTTCACCAGAGAAACTCTAGAGAGTAAAATCCATTTTTACTATAAAGACAAAGCAAAAAAATAGCTCCTTCGGCTCCTCTGACTTCTTAGGCGAATTATGCCACCAAGGGCTAGAAAGGTCATTGAATATTTTATTGTTTTGAGATAAAAAAAATTGAACACTTTATTGCTCAATTAATTTACTTTATTGTTTTGGGACCAACCCTAATGCTCATCTTGTGCACATCCGCACCGGCGAAGGCAGCTGTGGCGTCCTCCACCGCGTGTACCCGTCCCACACAGCCTCAGCATCCTCGCCCTCTCTCCTGCACGCGCCGCACCCGGGGTCCATCAGTCATCGCTTCCCGGACGGCCTCGACGTCCCTAACCTCAAGAAGTGCGGCAACGAAACATGTAGCTGGATCCGCGTAGAGTCCGCCATGACCTCCGTGCAGACGTCGTCCCGTGGGTGAAGGCAACGAAGGCGCCTTACCCGTGGGTGAAGGCTATGGCGACGTCATGCCCATAATTTACATACCTGCCACTTTTTCTCATCTTGTCCATGATACTTAATGATAGATAAAAATGATACATAAGGCAATTTGATCGTTCATCCGGGATGTTGTCCAGCTCTCGCTCTCCCCCACCTGCCCCGTCCCAACCCTTCGGCCGCCAGCCCTGCATCCTCACCCAATAGCACTAACCCCTCCTCTTCCCTACATCAGTCATCCTCTGGCCTAAACCCAGAAGTAGCCCCCTTCATGCCCTCCTCCACCCCAGCTAGGGCGCAAGATGGAGATCTGCCCGAGTGGTTGCTTTTCTCCCCCTCGTCGTCAGAACCTGGTCACCGTCATGGGGTCTCCCCGGATGTTTCCTACGCCGAGATGGTGCAGCGTAAGGGCAAAGCCACCATGGAGGAGGGCGATTCTAGCACTGGCCGTTAAGGGTAGTCAACGGGTGAGCCGACATGTTTCATGGCGGACTCACGACGGACAGCACCGGCAAATGGTCATCTTCCCCAAGCCACAGGAGATGCAGATGGGCCTGCGCCAGGGGAAGGGTGGCAGGTTGTCAACCATCGCACCTCCTGGTGCCATTTCTCACGGCGGCCGCCGTCACTGTCCCAACCGCGCTGCCCGGTCCCTGTGGATCATGTAGGCCACTGCTTCAACTGTCTCCGGACATATCACTTAGCGATGGCCTGCACCTTTCCATCGCGCTGCCTACGGTACCATAGGGAGGGTCATCATACACGCATTTGCAAGCGGTCGCGGTTGTCGGACGTGTCCCCCCCTGCCAAGGAAGGCTCGGCCAGGACTGGTGGTCATTGTTAACCCCCGTAGGGCAACGTGATGCTGGCCCAGTTGTCACGCTGGCCTGCGTCTCGCTCCCCACACCGCCTGATCTGTCACCTGATGGCACCACATATGGGTCACCCTCACAGCACATCCTCCCCTCACCGCTGCCTATCCCGCTGGTGCAACTAGGGGACCCATGTCACCGCCCGTGCTTCGAGCTGAGGGTGATTTCGTGCATGACAGAGATTGATAGTGCAAATGATGTGTTGGGTAATGCCTTGGTTGCGGTTATCAGGGGTACCAGGCCGATGGTTTCCCCGTCGCAGGTGCTTCATTTCTTGTCCCATTTCCTTCAGGTGCAATCCCACGAAGTTCAGGTTCGGCGTTCGTTCCCAGACGATTTTCTCCTCTTGTTCGTCGACCGGCGAGTGGCGGATCGGGTGCTACATGCTGCACCACCACAAGACGCATCATTCTCACTAGTGTTTCGATGTTGGCTATGACAGGTAGGGGTGTTGTTCTTGCCGATGTGTTTCAAGGTGCTCCTCTCCATCACTAATCTCCCGATGCACATCTGGTCGGTTCAGGTCATTCAGGCTACCATTGGCTCGGCCTGCCTAATCCAGGAGGTGGTGTTGGCATCAGAGAACAAGGAAGACCTCTCCAAATACATGACGGTCGCGTGGGTGCTTCACCCAGACCTCATACCTATCAAGGTTGGTTGTGTTGTTTCAGAGCCAGTACAACCTTCCGTCGTGGGTCAGCCTCCCGTCTTCCTCCACATGTCAGAGATTATGAATACAAAATGCGACACACTCCAACACCGGGTCTTCATCCAAGTCATTGAAGTGCATGACTTCAACTTGCCGGAGGGGGACTCCTCTGGTGATTCAGGGTTGGATTCTAATGACTCCGATGCCGATGGAGCACCGGGGTTCAGTTCTGTGACATCCTCCCTGTGACCGTGGTCGCGGATCTACCGGTTCACGAGGGCAGTGAACCCCTCTAGCGCACCATGCCCATCCCTGCCTTGCCATGGAGGCATGGTGGCATGGCCGAAAGTGGCTTCGACGACGGGGAGTGACACTGGATAGACGACACCATCCTCGCCGGTGAGCTCATGTGTGACTCAGATACAGACAAGGCTGGTCGGAAGGGGGGACTGGTCAACATGCCAGTTGACCCATTGGTGTTTGGCCTCACCCAACCAGCCCTTGAGACAGCCAAGCTCCGCAACCGAGGAAGTGAGGGAGGTGGGCCCAAGACGGGTGGACAGGTTGGATGGCACGGCAGATGAGTCGGTTCCATCAGTCCATGTCCCCCATGTCATGAAGGCTTCTTCTCCTATAGGGAGGCATGTGGGCGCAGACACGCGTGATAGCGCCATTGGCCATTCTGCACGGTGCCATGCAGGGCATGGGCACAAATCTAATGTGATGCTGTTGCAGTGCTAGTTCCATTTCCCCACCCCGGTTCAAGAGCGAGAAACACCCTTTGACCCAATGGCAATTAAAGCGACCATGCACATTGTGGCCCACCCGTCGGTCCCTTCTTCACCTCCTATTGGTAGTGGGGACTCCTTCCCTGACACAGCATGCAGTGAAGGCCCAGTTCTGGAGGCGGTAACGTTCACCCTACCGGACCACTCAGATAGTGGCACGCCACCACGTTCACCAGGTCAGCGCTCACTGCTGAGAAACGCTACCCCGCCACCTCCATCACCAAGGAGGTGCACACAAGAAGGTTTTGTGATGGTGGCGCATGGCTTGTCGCCTGGGGACATGCAGGAAGGGGTCATCCGTACAAACCCAATGGCTTTTGTCCAGCTCATGACCAAGTTGTTGCCTATGTCGGCCGCAGCGCTACCCACTCCTCCAACATATCACCGGAGATGCCAAAATCATGGTTTCTCAGTGGCAAGACGAAGCATATGGCTTGCAAAAAGGCGATGCACAACACACTGACCATAGCGGCAGCTCAAAATGTGTTGATCAAGAAAATGGGGCTCTCTGGCCCGACTGAGCTGAAGACAGAACACTTCGAGTGCTACATTCATGTCTTTCAGGAGGGGTTATCCGAGGAACAGGAGTAGATGATTGATGCGTTGTTCATGCCCCATGTTCCGGCGGTAGAGCTACTAGAGGATGACACGGTAGAAACCGCTTACACTTTTGCCTCCGGTCGGTTGAGGGTAGCTAAATTATCCATGGGATTGAAAAATATCTTGATTTGGAACGTGAGGGGTCTCAACGCTAGATCGCACCGGGACGCGTTGAAGGAGCTTGTTGTAGCAGAGAAACCATCCTTAGTTTGCCTCGAGGAGACTAAAATGCATGTAATAAGTGACTTTGATGTTATGCAAATCCTCGGTGCGAGGTTTGATTATGCCTATCTCCTCGCGGATCAAACTCGCAGAGGCATTTTGGTAGCTTGGCTGCCAAGTATATGGTCAATTTCTAATGTCTCCTGTAGGAACCGGTCATTGTTAGCAAAAGTTAGACAGCTGTCCTCGGGTGCCGCTTGGTCGCTCTCGGTGGTCTATGGCCCAGCAAGGGAGGAAGAGAAGACCACCTTCATACAAGAGTTGAACGAGTTGAGCCACAATTATGTGGGGCCTTGGTTGATAGCCGGAGACTTCAACTTGATCTACTGGGCTGAAGACAAAAGCAATGACAGGCTAAACAAACGCCGCATGAGGCAGTTCAGACAATTCCTCAGCCACTCGACGCTAAAGGAGCTTCACCTTGAAGGGAGACTGTTTACATGGAGCAATGAGAGGGTGCACCCTACCTTGGAATGCATTGATCGCTCCTTTCACACAACCAAATCGGAACGGCTATACCCACAGTGCGACATGCATTCGTTGGCATCGGGTTGTTCAGACCATGCCCCCTCTTGCTCCACACTGATGCTTCCTTTGTTCTTCATAAAAGGTTTCTCTTCAGAAGTTTCTAGACTCGCTAAGTTGCCCTTTCAAGGATGCTAATCCATTCACGCGCCTTGATTGGCTACCCCAGAACACAGTTAGGTTCCTAAAAAGTTGGAGCAACCGATTCGTGGGCAACGTTAGGCTTTAGCTCGAAATTGCAAAGGAGGTCATACATAGGATGGAAATGGCAACAAACAGATGGCAACATGTTGTTTATGAGGAAGTGCTCAGTCATAAACTCAAGTTCAAATCACTCGGCCTCGCATCTCTGCAACGCACAATTGCGAGGCAGGAGTCCTGATTGCTTTGGTTAAAAGAGGGAGACACACCAACTAAGTTCTTTCATATCCAGGCTGATGGTCGCAAGCATCGCGATCACATACACTCTCTACAGCATGGGGGTCTACAGCTGGTGTCGGAGGATGCTAAAGCATCGGTCATGTTTGATTTCTTCAAAAATGTGTTGGGCACCCCGCCGGAACATACCAATGTGATGAATCTTGATGTACTCGACCCCCCGCGTGTTCAGCAGGGCAATCTGGTGGATCGATTCACAGAGGAGGAAGTGTGGCACACTATTAGGTTGTTGCCGTCGGATAAGGCTTCAAGCCCTAACGGGTTCACGACCCGAATTTTCTAAGCTGTATGGCCGGTGATTAGACCCGAGTTGATGGTTGCGATGGACGCATTTTGGCGTCTAGACTCAAGAAGTTTCCACACCATCAATGATGCATACATGGTCCTACTGCCTCAGTCCAACGCGACCACGTGCATCAAGGATTACCGACCGATTTCTTTGATCCATTCGGTTGACAAGTTGTTTTCAAAGATTCTAGCCAATAGGCTCACACCCAAGCTCCCGACACTGGTTCACAAGAGTCAAAGTACATTCATCCAGGGAAGGACAATTCACGACAACTTCAGGTTGGTTCAAAGTTCAGTTAGACTCCTTCACGCTCGTCGTGTACCATCATTGCTATTCAAAGCAGATATGGCATGGGCCTTCAACTCTGTGGCATGGCCCTTCATCCTGGAAGTCTTGCGTCACATGGGGTTCCCCAGGACATGGCTGGATTGGCTGTCCACGATTGTTTCCACGACGAGTACTAGGGTGTTGCTGAACAGCAAGCCGGAGGAGAGGATATACCATGCTAGAGGGTTGCACCAAGGAGATCCCCTCTCCCCTATGTTGTTCCTTCTCGTTATGGAAGTGTTGAAGGGCCTAATCAGGAAAGTGGATGCGTGGACCATTTTAAGTAGCTCCCTGGTCGTGTTTTTTCACACCGAGCTTCCATTTACGCTGATGATTTAATTGCTTTCCTGTCATTGGTCCCGAGTGATATGGAACTTATCAAGGCAATTCTGGACATTTTTGGAGGAGCCTCAGGTTTGTGTTGCAATATGAACAAAAGTGAGGTCACGGCAATCCGTTGTTCAGAAGATAGTATTGGAATGGTTGATAACCTCTTGCCTAATCAGTTATCTCACTTCCCAATCAGATACCTAGGCATTCCTCTATTCATTACTAAGCTTCCAAAGTCAACCTTTCAGCCATTGATTGACAGGATGGTTGATGCCCTACCAACCTGGAAAGGTAGACTAATGAACAAATCCGGTCGGTTGACACCAGTTAAAATGACCCTCTCAGTGATGCCTACCCACACAACGATATGCTTAGAGCTACCATATTGGGTTCAGAAGACCATGATCAAGATCATGAAATCATTCCTCTGGACTGGCACATACACAGTTCAAGGTGGCAAGTGCCTCGTGGCATGGAGCCGAGTTCAGAGGCCAAGACAGTTGGGAGGTTTGGGGGTCTTGGATCCCCCACTCTTCGGTCGTGCCTTACAGATGAGATGGTTATGGTTGCAGCATACAGATGCTGACCACTGCTGGTCGTCGTTCCCGATCAAGGTGGACAATAACACAAGGGCATTCTTCAAGGCCTCGATGAGATGGCAGGTGGTGGATGACACCTCTATCCTATTTTGGTCTGACAATTGGATGGGCGGTCAGTGCATTCATGATATTACTCCTCACCTTGTAGTAGTAGTCTCACAGTGGGCTATGAAGAATCGTCAAGTGGCGTCGACGTTGGTTAATCATGCTTGGATTGCGGACATCACCTGAGCTTTGTCGGTGCATGTGTTAGTGCAATATCTAGAGTTGAGGTAGCAGCTGGAAGGAGTGGTGGTGCATGTAGGCGCTCAAGACAAGTTGACTTGGACATGGTCAGCGTCATGTCATTTCTCCATGAGTTCAGCTTACCTAGCGATGTTCCTGGGCCAATCTTCGGTTTTGGGTGCTAAAGAGCTATGGAAAATCAAAGCTCAAGGCAAGTGCTTATTCTTTGGCTGGTTAGTGTTGCTTGGTCGCTTCTGGACCTTCGAGCGCTTGCAACGCCATAGTCTCTAGAACAATGGGCCTTGTGCTCTCTGTTCTCAAGAGGAGGAACAACTTGATCATCTGATCCTCACCTACGTCTATAGTAGGGAATTTTGGTACCTCATCCTGACTAGGATGGGATGGAGCCACTTTGCCCCTACAACCACTGATACCTTCGTATACTAGTGGCTCGGCTTGCGCAAGAGAGGAAGCAAAGAATGCCAGAAGGCGTTCAACTCCATTGTAATTCTTGCAGTGTGGTTCCTTTGGGTCCAGAGGAACGACAGAGTCTTCAGCAGGAGAGGGATTCTAGTGGCGGCCTTGATACCTGAGTTTTGGAAGCACTGTGATCAATGGGGAAGAGCGGGCCTTGTCGAGCGGCCGATGCTCTTAGGAGAATAGGTTAGGGAGTTCTCAGGTCGTGTGGGCATTGCGCCCTTGCCGGTCTTCTGACTTGTTGGGTTGGTGTGTGTGTGTGTGTGTGTATGAGCTATTTGTAGCCTCGATCCCTTCTATCTTAACACGATACGTGCATAGCACGCTCTTGAAAAAAATGATACATAAAACTCTAAAATATCATTAGTGACTCTGGATTGTTGAATTAACAGAAATGAACAATGCATATTCATTTGAGTCAACCATAAAGGCACTCATAAGAAAATCATGTTTTCCAACCGGTGTCTTTTATCATTCCGCGAGCATGGTAGATCCATCTATGTTTTACCTTGTTGCATGCTGAGATCCAACGTAAGCTCATTTCAAAATGGGAAAATAAGGGGTAAGGTATCACGAGCCTTGGTCAATTCTGTTTCACAAAACAAGAGTGTTAGCTAGTCCTCGGACACAAGAAGTATTGGAGACTATAAACAAATTTGACACACAATTACAAAAGTGTGTCAAGCACAACAAACACCGTCAACAAGTAGCAAGCAAGACTTGTGATATCATGTAGGAAAATATACCATGCATATTGATTTAAATCTCCATGACCCTCAGATTTGGGTGATGGCTTGATTGCTGTGTTCAAACGTAGAAGTGCAAACTCTATTATGTTTATATGAGAATGATGTTAATGATATGACTACTTAGTAGTCAAGGAAATGATACTAAAATTGATTGATTAAGTTACATTGCATGCTTAGCATATATTGTTAATCAAATTAACTTGGCTAATAACATACTTAAAAGTAATTAGAAGTAGATGCTAGTAGGCTTGGAGTCCCTTACTTTATTTGAAGTCTTTGCATGTCTAGTTTCATGGTCTTCGGGTCATGACGGATAAGTCTTGTTGAGTGTAGTCGCTCAAGCTTTGCTCTTATTGTATCTTTTCTGTGTGTATGTGAGGATCTTCCTCCTCCTTTCAGTGAGGGCGACACCGATAAGGGCTGTCAGTGGGAGGTCCAAATCGATGAGGTTTGGGTTCCCTACTGGGACTCGCAGACGTAGGTCATCCAATGAAGGACACTTTCTTTTAGGGTGAAGAGGGTGTGCTTAACAATGAGAGAAAACACTTCCTCATAAACTCTGAGATTCCGTTGAAGCATGATTTAGGTTTCATCTTTTGTAAACTCTAATGAAGGACACTCTCTTGTAGGGTGAAGAGGATGCGCTTAACGATGAGAGAAAACACGTCCGCATAAACTCTGAGATATCCGTTGAAGCATTGGGCTTTATCTTTTGTAAACTTTAATACATGACACTAATATGTAACAACTCGACTTGAATTTTATATATATGGTATTGTATGCTTTATGTGATATGTTTTGTGTATTCTCGCTTCTGTCAGTGGCCATCTTGTCGACGATGTGCGGCTGTAGAGCGGCGACGGCCTCGACAGCCACAAGCCTAGTGATGTTGTTGTGAGCCGTAGGGAGAGCAGGGGCGATAAGGTTCAGCAACCCTAAAGAGAGGTAGGGCGACCCCTAGAGAGGAACAGACGTGAGAAAAACTTGTGATACCATATAGAAAAATATATACCACCGAAAAACTTTAGGTTGAGGAGGATATGTAGACGCTCAGGTCGAGACCGTCAGGAGGCCCGTCAGACCACCAAGGACAGTGCGAGGAGGAAACCCTAAACAAGCCTCAGGTGTCGTCCCAGATGATCCTTAATGGACCACACCAAGTCTCACATAGAAGGTGATCCCAGAGCTAGAACATATAATACAACACAAGAGAAATCATTCTAATAGAAGCTAGCATAAACAAAATTGACACATAATTTACAAAAGCGTGTCAAGCACACAACACCGTCAACATGTAGCAAGCAAGACTCGTTCATGCATGCTCCAGCAGCAAAACTCAAGAAGAAGAAAATGCTCAGATAATAAGCTTGCTCAGACCATACTGAAAACAAACCAGAGAGAGCGAATGCATTTGCCCTACCACTACCATTGGAATAAATCATTTGACACTAGGCTTATGATGATACGATCTGATTAATACTTATTCTCTGTTGTCTCTATGGATTTAACTTCATAATCAACCGGGAGCCAAATTACCAAGCAACGACTATGAACAATTAAGATGAGATAACCTGCCACTCCTACACGCTTCCAGATTTCAGAGTTTTCAGTTGAGGAATGCGCAGTCCCGGCGAATGTTCCCCTGCGACGGGTCGGTCTTGACCCCGACGCGCCCGAGGTTGGTAATCGCGGAGATGAATGCCTGCTCGAAGTCGGAGCTGTTCTGTGACCAGGCCACCACGGTGGGGCGGGACCGGTCGTCGGAGTAGAGCACCTGGTCGGAGGTGAAGAGCCCCCGCCCCTGCACCAGGTTGACGAAGTACTGGTTGTCGAAGG
This sequence comes from Sporobolus alterniflorus, assembly GCA_008808055.3. Lineage (NCBI taxonomy): Eukaryota > Viridiplantae > Streptophyta > Magnoliopsida > Poales > Poaceae > Sporobolus > Sporobolus alterniflorus. Next base: position 11,804 of record VSTD030000912.1, read on the forward strand.
CGCGCGGCGTGATGGGGTCGATCTCCAGGGCGATGTTGGGGTCCACGCCGGCAGGGCACGCCGCCTGCAGCTCCGCCGCGTAGCTGGCGTCCAGCGTCGGGTCCACTGACGTCGGCTGGATCCGCGACGAGAACGTGTTGCAGTGCGCGAACCCAACCGTGTGACCCGCTGCGTGCGTCACACAAAACAAACACATACCTCGAGTGAGTTCACTTGCCAGGCTTTTGTCCCGGAAGAAAAGAATGTAAATTCAAACTTCGCATCATATAAGTTTTCCTGCCATGTCGTTGTGGCACTTTCAAGATCTGTGAGGCTAACTCCAATAATAATATCTATATTTGAAGACTTATTTCACCATTTGTTTATCTATCTAAAATACATCTTCTATTTATTTATTATTGTCTCAGATAATAATATTTATCTCATACCCATATTAATAAAATATTATTATTTTCTTCTTTCCCACCAAATCAGGCCGCTTTCACTCTTTTCCCCACTCATATTAAATTAGATGGGTTCTGAAGAGGAGAAACTCATATTTAGATATATTCTCTCGTGAACTCTAAATTAGATATCATATTTAGATTAACTGTTGAAAAAAATATAGATGTCACTACTACCGTGCTCTCTAATAACCTATTTTAAATTTGGATGTCCGCAGTTAGCCTCAGTTTTGTTTTTCCAACTTTAAAATGGTTTCCGTGCAGCCGCAGGATGATGCCGCCGCTGGTACTACTGACACCAGTCTGATGATCTCACGGGACTTTGTTTTGTTATGAAGACAGCTCACTAGTGGCGTGCCGATCGAGGCAAATGGGGGGCCGGGATCAAATCATGGAGCTGGACGCTCCCCCGGTTGCAAACGGTCAGGGTGGGAGGGTAATGGGGATTATGGCTTGCCGTGGAGGCTATGGAGTAGTACAATAATGCAAGGCTGAGCTTTCTTTCACGTTACAATTGTCCCCCTTTAGATCTCTAGTGATGACCAGCTACAGTGCAACAGACGCTATCACTAATTCAGCATTGGCTTAGGATAAACTGGTCAGCAACAGTGGTTCTAAGCAAAGGCATTCTCTTTTCTACTGTGCTACGACTACGAATCTCTCGAGCCCAGCACACAAGAACATGTTGTGACTTTAATTGTGGGGATGGAGCGTTGGTCTCGCGCATTCAATCAAAGACATGGAGAACTAGTGCAGGAGATGGCGGTCGTCCACTACCAGCAGTACAGCGGTTGGGTTGGGAGAGTAGAATTTTCTTGAATGGACCGGATAAGGCAGCTGGGGCAGTGATTTACATGACAGGCACTTAATTATTCGCTTACCGGATAAAGCGATCAAGTCTGTCTGCGACAGGTTGTTGGCGGCGAAAATGGCCGTCAGCTGGTCCAAGTCGAAGGACGGCGGCGGCAGCTTCCCATCGACGCTGGTCGACGTCGAGCTCAGCCCGTCCAGCCTCCCGAGCTCCACGGGGTACGACGGCCCGCCGGCCTGAAATCACAGGGAATCCAATAATTGTTCAGGGGCTGTACACACTAGTGCACTTTAAGCTTTCAGAGACACAAGACAGGGAGAAAGAGAAAGTGGATCCTCGAAAGTCGAAAGGCTGGGAGCTTTGCGGACGCGCTCTAGATTTGGCCACAAAGTTTCGAATCCGCGGCATTGGTTCCGCAATCGAGCGAGGGAAGCGTACGTACCAGCGCAATGGCGTCCCGGGTGGCCATGGTGAGGATGTCGGCGCAGGAGACCTGGTTGGCGCACTCCGGCACGGCGTCGACTGCCGCCTTGGCCTGGATGACGGTGTCGAAGCCGTCGCCGGCGAGGGAGAGGTTGGTGGGGTTGTCCTTCTCCGCCGTGTTGTTCCCCGTCGACACCAGGATCACCGACGCGTCGCACCCCTGCGGGCAGCAGAGACACGGTCACATCACATCCAAGCGCACCGCCGCCGGTAGTTTCGGTCCCCCCTGCCGCCCGCTCGAATAAAGATTTCCCGGCGGCTAGCGAGATCGATCGATTCGCACCTCGACGAAGCAGTCGTGGAAGAAGAGGCGGATGGTGGCGCCGATGGCGATGGGCGTGGCCTGGACCTTCTTGGCCACGGCGTCGCGCACGATCTTCTCCACGTCGGGGCACACCGCCGCGTAGTAGTCCTGCTTCAGCTGCGCCGCGCACCGCGTCACGCCGGAGCCCGCCGCCGCCAGCGCCAGGAGCGCCGTCAGGACCCGGATCCCGGCGCCCATGCTGCCGAGTGCTCGCTCGCCGCCCGCGCTCTTCCTCTCCTCAGCGGCCGCCTTTGCTCCGGCTGTGCACGCGCTCCCCTCACTACTGACTCGCGCGCTGCGGCTGCTTGCGGCCTTACGACTCGCTCGCGGTAATGAGGCTGTATAGCGCGGTGTGGGATGTGGCCGGTAGTGGTGGACTGGTGACGGTGTGCGGCTGTTATGATCTTAAGCGAGCGAAGACGCGGGGCG
>VSTD030000913.1:0-14269 GCA_008808055.3 Sporobolus alterniflorus
AGTGATCATGTCTCTAATCTTCAAGGAATTAGTGAACAGGTTATGAAACCCTAACATCTCTATGGAACTCGAAATTCAAACTCCAGTGATCTTTGGTCCTGGTAGCTTAGTCAATGATTTTTGGGGAATTTTATGAAGTTGAATTAGTCCTTACTCCCAAAACATCATTTTACCTTTGGAACTTGTTCTACCATCATGGAAATTCGTAAAAAAAAATTGATGTTGGGAAGCATTTATTTCAAGGGTCCAAATAAAGCTAAACGATCTCAATTTCTCTAAGCTTCAAATTTTTCCAGATTTTGGTTAAGGCTTGTCCCTTTTGGAAATCTCATAACTTCTTCAATATTTGGAGATGGTATGTGCATGTCATCTAGATTGAAGATCAAGATTTGTAGACCATCTTGAAGAAATCCTTATCCAAGTTTGTGCACTGGTAAAGTTATACTAGTGGACACAAACGCTCTATGTAACCAATCTCCTGGAAATTCAAATTTGAAAGGGAATCTCAGGTTTAATTTAAAATCTGTGAAGTTTGGGAGAAACATCAGTAACAAAAGTTTTTTCAAATCACCTCCTCCATCTCCAGAAATTTTCGCAGGTTTTTATAACATTCCTAGCTATTTTTCCTGTACCTAGAATCGAAATTGGGATTTAAGGTAAATTCTGGAAATTCATTTGTGTGGGGGCCCATCTATCAGTCACGCCCAACACTTGCTTCCTACTGGTTGAGTGGGTCGATGTTCGTTGTCACCGCGGACGCAGAGGCTTAAAGCTGCTCGGAGCCGACAGTGTCGCCGGCCACATCCACCTATTGGCCATGTGCGCTGTCCGAAGCCACCCCGCCCGTGATTGCCCCTCACTGTCCGTAGCTCGCCTCACCTTCGCCACTGTCCACGTGAAGCTGTTTCCCCGGTCTGAGCTACGCCACACTCGCCACCACGCAGGAGCTGCCTTCCATCATCGGGTCGACGTCGTAGCCGCTGCCATCTGTTCGCACATGAAACGAAGAGATCGAAGCCCCTGCTTGAAACTGCAAAAACCGAATGGCCCGGTTTGGCAAACTGGATTGTCTAGTTTTATCGCGACCGACGGCAGTCAAAGGTGTCACTGGGCTTTGACGAGGTGCTCCTCCTCCGACCAAGCGGCATCTATATGGTGGAGAGGCGTGAACCACAACAATTTTGAAGGTTGTGGTGGCGGCTAAGAGATCTAATTAAAGAAAAAACAAAAAGAAAAGAAGACTAGGTCAAAAGTATGAAAAGTGTAAATTCGACGGATTGTGTTGATGATGATTACAATCGGCCATGGCATGTGTTTATATAGGTAGCATGACGCAGCTCTTTGGGTCAGATACGACCAAATCTTTCCTAAACAAATGAAATCTTAAACCCTACTTGGACTCTATCTGTCCTAGGAAAACCAGATAGTACGGTTTGGCAAACCGGATGATCCGGTTTTTGCGACTTCGACTTCTTGCTTGATTTTCTTCTATCTTGTTCCCTTGATGCCTTTTAGTCCTTTTTCTTGCTCCAAAGCACCTTAGATCTTCAAATCTTCGAGCTTAGCTCCTTTCTCAATTTTGTTCTGAAACTGCTAAAACCGGATGTTCTGGAATGGCAAAACCGGATAGTCTGATTTTTCCAAATTTGCCAAATTTGGTCATCAACACATGACCTCCTGCCTTTTAGTTAAGCTTATGTATTAAAAGGCATTTTAGACCAAATTTGACCTTAGGACCATGTTCATGGTGTTTTATCGGCCATTTTTATGCTAAGGGTGATAATATTGTTATCGGACGTCTTCTAACTCAAGCATTTTGCCAAACGCTAGGATAGTACCTTTTCAAGTACTCCCGTTAATTGCCCTTGGCAGCGAGGTCTCTTGTACGCTCTGAACCATATAAGAATTTCCTATAATTACCTCCTCGATTCTATACAGCCCTTCCCAATTTGGAGACCACATCCTACGCTTGTTACTTCTAGACCCCAATAGGCAAAATCGTCTTTAAACAAGATCTCCAACTTGAAATGATTTTTCCTTGACTCTCTTATTATAGGCTTTGGTTACCCTCAACATATCCCTCTCGATCTCACTTAAAGTCTTTATCCTCTCATCCGACACTTCGTCTAGTCTATCGAGCATTAAATTATGATAATCGATAGCCAACAACTCATTTTGTCGTGTTATTCACAAAGCATCCAGATTTACCTCAACGGGTAAAATGGCTTCCTGGTCGTAAACTAGCTCAAAAGGTGTTACTTGGTAGAACTATGTTTGGAGATGTGATGTACCCATAACGCTTCCGACAAGACTTCATGCCATCCCTTGGGATTCTCCTCGATCTTCTTCTTCATTAGCTTGATTAGAGTCTTATTACTAGACTCAGCCTGCCCATTGGCCTGAGTATAGTACGGCGAAGAACTAAGGAGTTCGATCTTAAGAGACTCGGCGAATTCACGGACTTGATGAGACATGAACAACGAACCATGATCTGTGGTTAATGTCTGCGGTATGCCGAATCTATAAATGATATGCTCTGAAATAAAGTGGATTACTTCTCTATGTGTCATATTCTGCAACGGGACAACTTTCATCCACTTTGTGAAGTAATCCGTAGCGACTAACACAAATCAATGGCCTTTAGATGAAGTATGATGAATTTGGCCAATGAAGTCTAAAGCCCAACCGCAAAACGGCAAAGGTTTAATTATAGGATGCAACATAGCTGCAGGAGCCAACTGCACATATCTGTACTTTTGGCGTGATTCGCAACCTTTGTAGTAGCTAAAACAATCATTAAGCATAGTCGATCAATAGAACCCAACACGATGGAGCAACTGTTTCATCTTATGTGTTGATTGATGAGTACCACAAATACCTTCATGAACTCCCCCATAGCTATCCTAGATTGATCTGAACTCAAGCATTTAAGCAATAAATCACCTATAGTTCGGCAATAAAGAGTGTTATCAAGCGTGACATATTTCAAAGCTTGCCGTCAAACTTTTCTATCAGCAATATGGCCATGGTTCTCTAAATAACGTATCAGGAGTGTCCTCCAATCATTAGGATCAGCAATCATTGTTTCGCTTGATTTGTCTGAAGTCCTGTAAATTTTGGACCCTCCAGTTTAAAAAATCAGACTATCTGGTTTTGCTGAACTTCATTCAGCAGAATAGATTTTGCACTGCGCATTGGCTGAAAACTGAACTGTCCGGTTTTGTAAACCGGAACATCCAATTTTCTAAAAAACCGAATTTTCCTCGATTTGATCAAAAATCTGATGCTTGCTGCGTCAAATCATTCGCCACTGTATTTTCTTTCCTGGAAACATGTTGTACAGTAAAATCATCGAAAAGAGTAATAATTTCTAAGCATTTGTCAAGATATGCATTTAACGACCCGTCGAGACATTGAAAAGTGCCGACAATTTGCTACACGACTAATAACGAATCCCCAAATACTTCTACATGATTTACGTCCATGGAACTAAGAATTTGTAGACCTAACACAATATTTTCATATTCTGCTTAATTATTGGTGCAAAAGTACTCTAAACGAACCGATTGCTCAAAAATGGCTCCTCTAGGTGAAATTAAGACACTCCCTACATCTTGACCCTCTCTACAGGCCGAGCCATCAAAGAATAACTTCCATGGACAAATTGACACTAAATTACATTATTCATCATTGTTTTGATCAATACTATGCTCGATGATGAAATCTACTACAACTTGGTGCTTCATAGATTTTAATGGTTCATAAGCCAAATCATATTTTATCAATACATAAACCCACTTTCCAATCCTCACGCTTAGAATTGGCTGCTGCAACATATGTCTAATTACATTGGCTTGACACGCAACTACACAAGTGCTAGATAACAGATATTGCCGTAATTTGGAGCAAGCATAGAACAAAAATAAACACAACTTTTCAATGAAAGAGTACATTGTTTCAACATCGATGGGGCATCGGCTCAAGTATGTGATGATGTGTTCCTTGCCCTCCATTAGTTGTGTCAAAATAGCCCCAATCACGGTATCCTCGGCAGCGATGTATAGCCAAAATGGTATCCGGGCCATAGGTGCTTTCATCACCGGCGGTGAAGACAAGTATCTTTTGATATCTTCAAAGGCGCGTTGCTGACTTGCCCCCCAAGTGAACTCGGCTTCGTTTTTTAACCGGAGTATAGGAGCAAATGCACTAATCTTCCCCGATAAGTTTAAAATAAATCACCTTAAGTAATTCAAGTTTCCTAGAAACTTTTGTATGTCATTATTACATTGTGGTGGCTGCACTTTGTTGATGGACTCTATCTTCATAGGATCAATCTCTATACCGTGCTCATGAATAATAAATCCTGAGAATTTATCAGCTGACACACCGAATGCATATTTTAGTAGATTCATTCTTAACCCATACTGACGCATTCTTACAAGAGCTAGACGTAAATTGGCTAAATGACTATCCATGCTATCCGATTTAACTACGACATCATCAATATAAACTTCTAGTGTGATTCCTAGCAAGTCATGAAAGATTAAATTCATAACACTTTGATATGTTGCGCCAGCATTTTTTAGACCAGAAATCATAACAACCCATTCAAACAAACCGATAAAACCAGGACAACGAAAAGATGTTTCGGACATATCCTCTTCGGCCATAAAGATTTGATTATAACCAGCATTACCATCTAGGAAGCTAATTATTCGATGTCCAGAAGCATTATTAATAAGCATATCAGCTATAGGCATAGGATATTCATCTTTAGGGGTTGCTTTATTTAAATTGTGAAAATCTATACACACCCGAATTTTGCCGGTTCCTTTTTTCTCCACGGGTATGATGTTGGAAACCCACTCCGCGTATTGGCAAGGTCGAATGAATCCTGCGTCGAGTAGCCGTTCCACCTCCTCCTTAACCCGATCATGGATAATCAGATTAAACCTTCGAGCGAGCTGTTTGTAAGGTCTGAAACCAGATTTGATAGGGACCAATGTTCTACTAACTCTCGGCTAAGACCAGGTATTTCATGGTAATTCCAGGTGAAACAATCAACATAATCTCTAAGCAACTTTATTATAGCATCCTTGTGCTCTAAAGACATGTTCTTATTTACAAATGTCAGCCTTGGGGTAATCTCATCTCCTATATCTATCTCCTCTAAAGGGTCGGCCGATAAGAAACCTTGTCCTAATTTCTCCATTTCATCAAAATCCTCTATGGCCTCGCACATATCATTCGTAGCAGACCGATATTGTTCCGTGTGATGCTATAACCACTCGACATTTTTTTGCGCACTCATTGGAACCCGATATCACCGAGCCGAGCTTCAGAAGCCGGCTTTACAGACACGGGCACAAATCCTTCCTTGGAGATGCTAAGAAAGTCATAGCCTGTAAGATCCTTCCCCGATAGGCACTAGGCGCTCCCATGCTGCCAGTCGGCCATGGTGTCGGCTAGAGCAATGTACGCTGAAGCATCCACGTGTACTACTTCAATCTCATCGTCAATCCACTGAATTAAGAATTGATGCAAAGTGGAAGGAATGTAGCAGTTGGCATGAATCCAATCACGACCAAGAATAACGCTATAGTTACCTTGCACCTCGATGACAAAGAATGTGGTAGCGAGCAATTTGCTCCCCACGGTGAGCTCCATGGAGATGACGCCTCTTGCCTCCATCGGGTTGCCCCCCACGCTGTTACGTGTTAGGTTGGTCTTCACAAGCTCGTCGTCCTCCCATCCAAGCTTCTTGAACACGGTGTATGGCATCAGGTTGACAGTAGCTCCACCGTCAACAAGCATCCTGGGGATCAGCTTCCCGTCGATGTGGCCCCGAACGTACAATGGCTTCAAGTGTTGGCTTGACTCATCGGGCTTCTCAAACACAGCCTCCTTAGGGCTGAGACACATCTGAACTACTTCCTCCTCAATGACCCTAAACTCGGTTGGCAACGTGAACACCATGTTGATGTCCATGCCGGTCGATGGCGGAGACCTGTCCTTGATCAATGAAGCATCGTCATCGTCCAGCCGGTCCATGTCACCGTCGGAGATCGTGGGTGCAAGAGCGTCGACCTTCTCCTTCACCCTCCACTCCTGTTTCATCAGGATCACCGGTCGAATGGTGTTGAAGTGCTCATCTCTCTTCTTCTCGGCCGCTTCTTCCCTCATCTTCTATGCCCTCATCTGCTGAATTCTCCTCCTCTGGCTAGGCGTGAGACCTAGAGGACACCAACGAGATGCTGGAGCCATCCCGGGTGTAGTAGCCCTCGAAGCCTTCTTCTATCCTGAGACTGAAAAAACAGGATGGCTCGATTTGGAAAATTGGACTGTCTGATTTGGAGGTCACTGTGAGCTGGTCCCAGCTTCTATCATGATCTCTGCCTTCGGTTCTAGAACCCTGCTCTGCTCTGCTGCCACCTCTACTAGGGTTCTCTCTGCATTGGGTTTCGCTTCCCCATTGGCCGAAGATTCGCTCCCTGGCTATGTCTTCTCTTGACTGCCTCCCATCTGATCAGCAAAAGACCCATCTCCGCATTGGGTTTCGCTTCCCCATTGGCTGAAGATTCGCTCCATGGCCCTGTCTTCTCTTGACTACCTCCCATCTAATCAGCAAAAGACCCATCATTTGGTGCCTCTTGCTCCTACCGGTGACCAGGTGTTGCTGTTGCTTCCTGGGAAACCGGATGGTCTGGTTTGGCATTCTGAACTGTCCGGTTTTCTGGTCTTGAGGCCCTCCTATCCTGTTGGTGGCCGGTGTGTCCATAGTGGCCATCTCCAACATAGTAGCCTTCATAGCCAAAACCCTGAGCAGGTCCTGACCATCCCAGGTGGAAGTGCATCGGTGGTGGAGCCCATGGCTCGTACCACCCCGCCCAAGGTGGACACATCATCACCGGAGGCCCACACAGTCCAGGCATTGGCAGCCCGACCGAAAGGTAAGGTGCCAAATGATAACCTTGATGATGACGATCCCGACCTTCTGAGTTTTAGTGCTGGCCTGACTCAAGAAAACTGGACTGTCCAGTTTGCGATTCCGGATAGTCCGGTTTTCACGACCCCTGATGCCAACTCTGTCTTCCTTGTACTTGGCCATGAGGATGTCGAAGGTGGCCTTTGGGCATCATTGTGGCTTGCCCCCCCCCCTCGTTCTTTTTCCATTGGCTATCCTTTAGACATTTCGGCTTGATCATCCTCAGTGGTCGTTCTTCTCCTATGATGACCTCTTTACCCTTGGTCGATTCGGCCTGAGATGACCGAACAAGGACCTTCTTCCCATCGAACTCGACCATGTTCATGTTTGCGGGGAATGAGTCCTTGTCGAGTTTCATTTGGGGACTTTCTGCAAATTTTAATTGTCCTTCGTTTATGGCCGATTGAACCTATCGATGGAAAACATTGCAATCATTAGTAGCATGAGAATAAGAATTATGCCATTTACAGTACACATGCTTTTTGAGTTGTTCTGATGATGGTATGACATGACCACTTGGCAATTTAATTTGCTTTTCCTGTAACAAGTAGTCAAATATCCTATCACACTTAGCAACGTCGAACGTGTAGAGCATTTTGTCTTGCTAGCTTTTAGAAGCTGGGTTTAAGGTAGAGCATACGAATGGTTTAGACTTAGTCCCCTAGCTTCATTCAGCTACACAAATGTCGGCCTCTTCGTCGTCTGATGACTCGCTACTATATTCGACCGTATTAATGTGACGCTCATTCCTAGGCTTTTCACTACTCCTAGGAAAGTTTCTAAGCTCTTTGGCTCGGCTTTCACAATCCAGAGCTCGCTGCAAGACTTGGCTAACATCAGAAAATACGTGCTTCTCTAATTTATCTTTTAAGTGCGGTGTTAGTCCCAAATAAACCAAATCAGCAAGATCTTTATCGGAGATATTTAAGTTGAAGCACCGATCTCTAGTATCTCTAAATCTCCTAATGTACTCCGCGGCAGACTCATTATGCTTTTGCTTAACAGCGGTGAGATGAGACAGTCTAAGCTTGGTATCGCCAGAATAAAAGTATTCATGAAATTTTTGTTCTAATTGAGCCCAAGTAAATATAGAGTTAGGAGCAAGAGAAGTGAACCAAGTAAAAGCAGTGCCAGACAATGATAAAGGAAACATTCTCAATTTAACGCATCGTTAGCACTACCCTCACCACATTGCAAAATAAATTGGTCAACATGCTCTAATGTGGTTTTGCCATCCTCCCCACTAAACTTAGAAAACTCAGGGACTCTATAGCCTCAAGGGTAAGAGAGTTGGTCGTAGTAGTCAGGATGCGGCTTTTGGTAGACACGTCCTCGGCCTTTAGGTTCTATGCCAAAGGACCCGTGCAAGATGGTAGCCAATTGGTTGGTTAAGTTGTTAGGATCCGTGCCTGGCTCTGCCGTGGCTCGAGAAGGGGTCATATCAATCAGCTGCGGCCTAAAGGAAAATTGAGGCAGGGTCTCAAAACCAAAGCCGCTGATTTCAGGCTAGCCGTAGGCATCGAAACAAGACGGCATTTGATAGGTGCGGTTGGGTAAGAAGCCTAGCAAACTACTGGTAATGGGATGGGGTCGGTGTAAGCTACAGAGGTGTACGGGGTTGTGAGAAACCAAGTGGTTCATTCCTCGGTTTGATTGTGATGAGTCATTGACTTGGCGAGGTTTGAATTCGAATCTGGGATAGTTTCATTTTATTTTTATTTTTACCTTTGTTTCGTTTCGAGAATCATGTTTGCTTGTCTCATGGTGTGCAAGTGGCAGGTGCGGCATGACATGCAGCGACGAGGATCGTGATAGGAGTAGGAGACCTGGTGCAGAGGATCAGGGATGGTCACACAGGTCGGGTACTCGGTGGTCGGGCGTTCGAGAGGTTGGGTGGCACCATGTGCGGTCTGCACCATGCACGTGGAGATAAGGAGCGCGGGTTTCTTGGTTGAGCCTTAAAACCAATGTCAACGAGTTGTGAGTGGTTTAGCCTTAAAACCACTCAGACGGTTATCGCCGGTTTGGCCTCAAAACCTGTGGTGATGGTTTCTAGCGGTTTGGCCTCCAAACCTGCTGCGACGGTTTCTAGCGGTTAGGGCTCAAAACCTGCTGCAACGGTTTTTTCCAGTTTGACCTCAAAACTGGTGGCGACGGTTTCTCCCGATTTGGCCTCAAAACTAGCGGTCGGTTTCTTAGTTGAGCCTCAAAACCAAGGTGGTGGAGGGTTTCCCGGTTTGGGCCTCAAAACTGGCAGCTACGGTTTGGTGATTTGGGACTCAAAATCACCGCAACGGTTTTTTGGTTTGGGGAATATAAAAATTGAGTTCATGACACACTCATAATCTATGAAATACAAAATGAGCCTAGAGAAGTGATAAGAAACCTCATCCTCTCTAAGGTCCTATATATAGCCCTAATCAAAAGGCTAAATGACTACTATATACCTATGGCCTAATACATTAGAAATGACAAAGGTAGGATAGCAGGGTCCGACGCAGCCCGTCACATCGACCCGTTCATCTTTAACTTGTCTCCGACGCAACCTTCACGATGGTGGCACGTGCACCACCCGCCGTTGCGCCTCCGCCAGTCTTCAGGCCAGACTGAGAAATCCTAGCCAGACTTGCTTCCACGCGAAACAAGCCGCTAGATTTTGACGCGTGTCCCACGCTGAACTTCATCCGTCGGTTTTGTGGCGCAACAGACAAACCGATTGTATTTTGTTGAGATTTTAATAAATCAATCATTTTTCCTTGGGCTATTGTGTGTCTTGTCTGGTTTTGAGTCGCCAGATCTGAGTGCTCCTCCTCGTGGATTCTTCTATTGCTGTACTCGGTGTTTGGCTCCGTGTTCCTTTGTTGCTGATCTTCACTTTCGGTTCTCACGCCCCGTGCTAGTGCTGCTGGTCCACACCGGCCGTGACTCATTCAGCTCTTGCTTCAAGGTCCGATTTTGGTTCCATTCTTCTGTTGTTTGGTGCTGTTGCGTTAGCACGGATGTTTAATCCCTGTGATTTGTTCCCACGTGGGCTGTTCTCATGAGTCCTGCATCAAGCTTCCGGCAAGAATTTGTCTTTTTCCATTTGGTCGATCTGTGCGCTCATCTCGTGTAGTTCTTCAGCAGGCTTGATTTTTTCCTCGCGAGTCAAGGAAAGTGGTCGGTCTTTCGGTTTTGCACTTGGTTCCTGTCCATTTGAATCTTGCTGTTGCCTTTTGGTCCGTCAGCACAGCGCACCGATTTGTTTTTGTCTTGCACTTAATCCCGGCTGCGTACCTTAGTATTTGGATTTAGCTGCATGCCTATTCGGTGCCAGGACGCTGCGTCAGGTTGGAGTCCCGCACAGAAGCACCGACTGCCGATTCCAGCTTGAGATTTTGTCGTTGCTGCTTTGTTCTCTCATCGATCTGTGCCTGCCTTGGTTTCTATACCAGATTAGAATCCGGCCTGAGGCCTCGTTGGTCAGGTAGTGCGTACTTGTTCACGGTGCCCATTTTGGTTTTGAGTTTGGATTTCTGCAGCTCTTGTCTTACTTCAGATTGTGTGCTGGCAGCTCTTTCACTCGTGATTTTCCTCACGCTCACGTGCACAGCCCCAGATCAAATTTTCTCCCCTCAGTCTTCACGAGCAGGCGCTCCGCTTGGACTCGTATTTTTCTCTTGAATTTTTCTCTTGAGCGCGGCGACCGGCTGAACTCCTGCCCAGACTTTATTTTGGTTCGCGATTTTCGCTAGCCTCATGCCCGATATTCACTCCACTGCTGTTCTCCAGTTCCGACCGCCTGATTCAGCTGCTACTGTCGATCTTCAGTCCACTTCATAGTTCTCTGCTTTGAATCCTGCTTAGTGGTAGCTGCCATTATTACGATTTCCCGATTGCGTGTGGATTGCAGCAGGTTGAAACCGGTTCATTCTTGAACTGTCGGATCGAAAAGCTAAGGTTTTCTAGTTCTAAGTGCGATTAAACGTTTATTTCTTGAGAACGTTCACAAGGTGTTCGGTGAAATGACTGTGAGGACATGAACTGAGTTTTAGTCTGATTTTTGTCGTTAGTTTCGCACGTATTCTTGCCAGCATCGATTTGTGTTTCTGATGCGGTTCCTAACCCGGTTCTGAGAGTCGATAGATTTGCTATAGCTGTGCAGTCTTGGCTGAGTTAGAAGAGAGGGGCGTCAGGTCAATTTCGGGATATAGCCCAAGTTCCTGTGAGGAATTTTGATTGGCTCTCATTCACCCCTCCCTCTGGTCGCCTTCTCCGGTACTTCAGCTTATAAGTTGTCATTAGGGTTAGTGTATGCTCGACCATTAAATCCAGAGGCATAGGGGATCGAGCTAGGGTTTGATATAGTATAGCTAGGTACGGTGTATGTACCCTTGCCCAAACATGCTTGTCGTAGTTTGTTGCGGTATCTCAAGATTAGGAGCCGAACCCTCGATGGTGGTTCAGCTGTGGAAGTGGTTCACCGGCTGCGCAGAGGGGTTTGACATTGATGCGTCGCCCGCCGATGGACCACTTGTATATGGATTGATTTGAGCAAAACTAACAGCACTAGTAGAAGAATGATTAACATTAGAATCATTATGTTTTTCTCATCCCGTTCCCCTATCAACCTATGCAGTAGTTCATCGGTACTCTTGGATTACCTCTCTAATGCAGAATTGATCATAGATTGAATATCATTGCGAGAGGGCGATGGTTCGGGCCATGCTCGGGCATTACCTCAGGCTTGTTGAAGACGATCGACGTAGTATCCCAGAGAACAGTCCCCTGCCACGTCACATCAAAACGCGAGAGGAAAAGCACCTCAAGATTGGTATGGTACGCTTCGAACGCCTTTCGACCCTCCTCCGTCAAGATGTTGAATGTGTGCTTGAGGATGTTGCCATTGTCGAGATTGAATCCGTTATTGTCGGAGTTTCCACCCTTCATGCTTGATGTGCTTGAAGTAGTCGATTCTCCAGTGGAGTCGTCAAAATGTGTTCACACACGAAACAAATAGAGACAGGAAGCCCCTGCTCAAAACTACAGAAACCGGATGGTTCAGTTTAGCAAACCAGACTGTCCAGTTTTGTCAGGACTGACGGCAGTCAGGAGCGCCACCAGGCATTGATGAGGTGCTCCTCCTCCGGCCAAGTGGCGTCTGAACGATGGAGATGCGTGAACCACGACAACTTTGGAGATTGTGGCAGCGGCTAAGAGATCTAACTGAAGAAAAAACAAAAAGAAAAGAAAACTAGGGCAAAAGTATGAAAAGTGTAAATTTGATTGATTGTATTGATGATGATTACAATCGGCTGTGACCTATGTTTATATAGGCAGTAGGACGCAACTCTTTGGGTCGGATACAACCAAACTTTCTTAAACAAATAAAATCTCAAACTCTACTCGGACTATATCTGTTCTGGGAAAATCAAATAGTCCGATTTGGCAAATCGGATAGTCTGGTTTTTACAACTTCAGCTTATTGCTTGATTTTCTTCTAACTTGATGCCTTGATGCCTTTTAGTCCATTTTCTTGCTCCAAAGCACCTTGGATCTTCAAATCTTCAAGCTCCTTTCTCGGTTTTGCTCTAAAACTAATAAAACTGGATGTTCCGGAATGGCAAAACTGGATAGTCCGGTTTTTACAGACTTGCCAAATTTGATCATCAACACCGTCTCATAGCCGGAGTCGACACCGCCATTTAGCCATCGTTGAAGACAAGTTATCGATCACCGCTCCCCGAGCCATCGTTCCCCGATGCTTGAGCTCGAACACCATCGTGGCCCCAAGCTACGTCTAGCTGCTTCGAGTAGTGTTGTCCTCGTCAGCCATGGAACTACGTCGTGACCCCTCCCTGAGCCTATTCACGCTAGAGCTTCCACCCTGCCACCGACCGATGCCACCTCCTTTGGCGGCTACACATCACTGAGCCACCGCTGCCTCAACATGAGCTGCGCCGGTCGCTGCCGTTCGACGCTGCCCATACACTACGCCCCTTCCTCGGAGTGCGCCACCGTCGTTCGAACCCTAAACATCAGAAACCGCCTTTGCTTAAATTCCTTGTCGTTCCTCGTTAATTGCTTAAATTTCTTGTCATTCCTCGTTAATTGCTTCTTTCATTAGAACTTGTTGCATATGCATGACGTGTAGGACCTATCGATGTAGGCTTCCAGTAGGAGGAGCAGACTAAGGAAGAGTACGAGGATCCACAAACGCCATGTTGCGAGGATACTAACATTGCTTTTGAGCAAGGCATGCCCCAGTGAATACCATCCTATGTTTTAGCGTCTTTACTTTATCACTATTGTTGTTCTTGCTTGTGCATCTACGTATTAGGAGTCGCTTGAAACTCTAGATACATTAGGGTATCCTTCCCCGTTATCCTTGTAATACTTTTTGTAGCTACAGGCTTTAGCATTGCAATGCTTACTACAAAAAACAGACAAATATTCCTCAACCAAAAACCAAGGAGCATATGTTTATGGCTAAGAAATCTTGACCAAAAACCAAGGAACATATGTTTATGACCAAAAAACATAACTTATGTTCCATGGGGAACCCCGAGGAACATAACTCTTATGAACATAAGAGTTATGTTCATCGAGATCCCTGAGGAACATAAGTCTTATATTCTTATTTTATCTGCATCTCCGAGGAACATAACCGATAAACATAAGAATTTTTTTAAAAAAAAATTACCTATTTTATCTACCTCCCCGACGGGAGAGTCTCCAAAATAGACATACAAAAACTGAGCATACACATAAACAATTAATGACTTTTTACATATATAACAATCCAACATCATATCATCAAACGAGTCATTACGTCAAACATCACAAGTATACAACATAATAAGTATCACACGTCAAACATCAAAGTATGCAACATAAAAAGTATCCAATATACACCACCGCTACACATAAATATTGAAACATCACAAATCCTAGAATCCACCACTCACTCTGTTGGGTCGTTATGCTCCACGCCTCCACCGTTTGGGTTGAGCACCGTTCGGACGAACTCTTCTCCTGGCGAGGCGTCGCGTTGTGAGTCCAAAATCTCCAAGACAGATACGAACGTTAGATGATCATAAAACTCACGAAATACAACGTAAATTATAGATTTGACACTATCTTACCTATATTTAACTTGAGTTTCATTGATATTGACAACATTTTTTTATTCTAGGTCTATAATTGCTGAAAATCATTTTCCAAATACAGAAATTACTATCCATTTATTTGCATGCAGCTAATGGTCTATGTGTATTTGCACAACTGTAGATTGCTATGAAAGAG
>VSTD030000914.1:0-12487 GCA_008808055.3 Sporobolus alterniflorus
ATCTCCCCGCCACCACAGCTATACTACACACACAAAAAAGCACTGTCTGAATTGCTTTTGATGAGGATTGGTATTTGGGGTATCATCCCATATAGACTCTAGAAGCCTTAAGGAGAGGTCTGTTATGACTCGGCTCATCATCTGAAAGATTCTAGAGGATTATAACGTGCTTCTAAGACATGCATAATTATATCTATAAAAATATATGTAAAATAGATAAATTGAGATAGAGTCCTAATTAGTATCATGTTATAATTGACTCGGTTACCTTACTTTTAACCTCGTCCTACTTGGATATAAAAGAAAGGATAGAGCCACCTCTAAAGGGACACGAAATAGAGATCAGGACAAGTTCAATAAACAATAATCATAACATCAATTGTCATGAGCAATACAAGAATATATGACGTAGATCTATTATCATCTGAGATACTTGAAACTGTCAAAAAAAATCTTGTGTCTCTTGTGTTACCATTGTTCTCTCGATCTCACGATCACCAATGTTTTAAATCATTGTCACAAACCATGATAGTTGGTGCCCATTGTGGGATAGGCGTGAAGATCCATACGTCGAGATCAATGGCCTCCACAATCTCATAACGAGAGCCTTTTTCAGCGGTCGACGGTGACATCTTGGCAACCGGCAGTCGACAGCGACATCCCGACGACCAGCAGTCGTCGGTGACACTTGGGCAGTCGGCGACGACACCTTGATGGTCAGCGATGACACCCGGACGATCGACGACATCACCCTGATGAGTGCCGCGTGGTACCTGGACGGTCGACGGTGACACCTTAATGGTCAACGGTTGCGTCCTAACGAGCACCAGCGGTGTCTAGACGGTCGACGGTGACACCCGGGCGATCAACGACTGCACCATGATGAGCACCAGCGGCACCTAGATGGTCGACGATGACACTCGGACGGTCGACGGCCGCATCCTGACGAGAGCCGACGGCATGCTGACAATAGACGACAACACCTGGATGGTCGACAGTAACACCCTGATGGTCGACAGCGACACCCTGACGGGCCACGGTTAGCACCGACTCGGCAACGTCATCGCGAGCAGGAGTCGGCAGCATCGTCACCAACATGACTTGATGACGACATCACTCCACGGCCAGCACGATCGGTCGTGTCATCACCATGCCAAGCAACAACTTCATGTTAGCTAGCACAAGATGACGATCCGATCTTGCACGCTGCGCGTGGCCGAGTTAGATTCAATAAGGATCATTGCCCACCAAGTGCTGATTAGGGAAAATATTTATATTCTTTTTACTTTATTATTTTCTCTTTACCCAATATTTATATCCAGATCAGACCAAGTGGCATAGTCATCGGCGACGCCACGACCAACGTCGCCTTGGCAACTCCATCGCCAGCATGACTTGGCGGTGGTAACATCCCATCGTCAGCATGATGCAGCATCTACATCACGCCGTGGCCAAGTCGCCTCGACATCGCCGTCACCAGCATGACTCAGCAGCACTGTCGTCAGCATGACTCATCATCTACATCGTGCCACAGACATCACTAACTCGGCAACGACATCGCGCCATGTTTAATGTTGCCTCGGCAGCTACATCGCTAGCAAGCCTCGGCAGCGATATTGTGCCACGGCCAACGTCACCTCAGCATCGCCATCGCTAGTATGACTCGGCATCGCCATCGCGCCGTGACCAAGTCGATTCAACAGCGTCGTCACCAATATGACTCAGCAACATCATCGCCAGTATGACTCAACATCTATATAGCGCCGCGACCAAGTCGCCCCAACTGCGCCGTCGCCAGTATGACTCGGCAGCACCGTCGCCAGCATGACTCGACATCTACATCGTGTTGCGGCTAAGTCACCTTGATAGCGCTGTCGTCAACATGACTCGACATCTATATCGTGCCCCGACCAAGTCGCCCTGACAGTGCCATCACCAGCATGACTCGGTAGCACCGTCGTCGACATGACTCGACATCTACATCGCGCCACAGCCAAGTCGACTCAGCAGCGCCGTCGCCAACATGACTTGGTAGCATCATCACTGGCATGGCTTGACATCTTCATCGCGTCGCGGCTAAGTCACCACGACAGCGCCATCGTCAGCATGACTCAACAACATCATCATCAGCATGACTCAGCAGGGACATCATGTAACTGTTTGATTGTCAACATCAATATTATATGACTTCAATGACAAGTAGATACGATGCTAGCTCATACCGGTACTATTCACCATTATGTTTGGTTCTAGTGCCAATACAAGCATCATGTTGAGCTGCTTGACACCTCCATAAAGCATCTACATTTTGAAGATTTACATTTGAAGACTTTAGACTTCTGAGTTAAATTCTCCGAAAGATTTAATTTGAGAGTCAGAGGCTACACCTAATAGGTGCACCTATGCAGTACCCTTATTCGATCAACTCGATGAAAAAACACTTAATGATTTTATGATCAGAGTACTTGGTTCCTGGATGGAGTACTCGGCAAATTCGTCATAGACAAGGAAGATTCATATCACCCAGCACCTACTCACTTGTCAATCACTCATGGGCTGATGATGATGATTGGTGCCCGTGGTACCACCCCGCATAGACTCAGAAGGCCTAAAAAGGGGTCCGCTATGACTCGGTGCACCATCCGAATGATTCTAGAGGACTATGGTGTACTCCTCAAGACGTAGATAGTTATATCTATAAAAATAAATAAAATAGTCAAGTAGAGATAGATTCATAATTGAGATCATGTTCTAACCGACTCGGTTACCTTCCTTATAACCTCGTTCTCCTTGAATATAAAAAGAGGGGTAGATACACCCTAAAGAGACACAAACTAG
The DNA here is from genome assembly GCA_008808055.3 of Sporobolus alterniflorus. Lineage (NCBI taxonomy): Eukaryota > Viridiplantae > Streptophyta > Magnoliopsida > Poales > Poaceae > Sporobolus > Sporobolus alterniflorus. Next base: position 2,839 of record VSTD030000914.1, read on the forward strand.
AGATCAGGATAAGCCCGATAAACAACAACCACCACATTAATTATCATGAGTAATATAAGAACACATAACGTATGACTATTATCTTTCGGAAGATCTGAACATGTCTAAAAATTCTTACATCTCATATATTATCATCGTTCTCTTGATCTTATGACCACCCATACTCTAAATCATTGTCATAAACCTATTGATTTTCTCATTCCTCATATACTATCCTGTTGAAAGAGAACTTGTCATTTCCTTAAAAAAAAAGAAAGGAAAGAAAAAGAAGAACTTGTTTATAGCAATTGTATTCAGATGCCAAGCTCTTTCTGGTACCTTAAATATGTTTTTAGTTGGAAATGACAGGCGACCGAATGCTTTGACTTACCTTTTCGTGTCGCATCCTGCGCTAATTGCTTATCGGAGACTGGTAACCTAACATATGATTGTTTTTTACCTTTTTCTATGTATTTATCTGTGTGCTCTGACTGATTAATCTGAGGGGGTGTCTTTGGTTCTTTATATTTTTTTAGCTCCGCTCACTTTGATGCACTCTGTCCTTTGTCTTTGACAGTGAGCTAGCACTCAGTCACAGGTCCCTAAGAAATTTTTGTTTATGGGAAATTTCCGCCAGTGTTCACTGCTGAGTTCGCGGGAGATTATCATGGGGTATATTGAGCTTATATATCTAGGATCATCCTCTATGGAAATTGGACACGTCCCAGAAATTTGGCGACTCTTTTGACTACTCAACTTGACCTTTGGATCGTTCGTGCTTATTGATCATTTTTTTCACTAGCAGTTATCATTGGTGATGATACCTTAATTTTCTTTGAATCAGGAATTCAGTCGAAATTTTCTTTGAATCAGGAATCTGCTGAAGATCGAAGATGAAGCAGACAGAATAGTCTATGAAGATATTGAATCCAGCAAATAACATATGAAGAGTTCGATCGTAACTCATAGTAGGATAACTTAATGAATGCGTCAGGATTACGATCAGGAGTTTCTATCTTTTATAATTAGAGTCGAGATCCAGATAAATTCTATGAACCCGTTTTCTGACTATAATATATAGGTTAGATCTCCGTCAAGGACAAGAGAAAAAATAATAACAAAAACAATCAATGAATTAACATCAATAAAGTCATACTGGAGGTAAGGTTATTACTTTTTGGATGATTTGAATCAGTCTAAACCTCGCGTCTCATGTTCAATTGAAATTGATCTCATTAACTTACATTTCATCCGATTATAATCTAAATATCTGATAATGAGACATCGACAATTGCTTTAAGTTGATGTTGAATTGCTGTAGTCTTAGTTTACGGTTACGGATTGTGCACGTATCTAATCAGCACCTCAAGCAAAAATCATTTTTTTCCAAGCAATACACAAAATCAATTATTTGTAATGTTTCTGGTCATTGTTCACCCCATCGTTTCTTCGATTCCTGGGTATGGGTTCTCTTTCGTTTCTGGCAAACCACCAATGTGTAAAGCCAGTTGCAAAGTTGCAACTTGCAAGTGGTTTCGGTTAGCGGGTAGCCACTGAAGAACACAGAGAGCATCCAGAATTTGGCCCAAAACCAGCCACATGATTTCATCTCTCACTAGTGGAATAATTAGGCGTTGGTGGTGCTATGTTGGCCGCATCCCACAAGCATGGCCATGGATATAAAGTGGGCATCGACCAACCTGCCATTTCACACGGGCGACCATCCTAGCTGTTCTATTTTGTCCAGGCCGGGCGGCGCTCCTTACTCCCTTTCAGATCCGTGACCACCCGTGCCGCCGCCGCTCTCAAAAGCGCGCCTCGATCCACCGGCAACGGAAAGCCTGTATCTTCAGCACCCATACGCGGTCATACCATGGCCTTGTACAGCTGAACGCTCACGGCATTGCTGAAACTGCACGCTGGTCTCGCTCCGTGCTCCTTGACGAGGACAGGACCTGCTTTGAGGGCGACGAGCCGGAGGCATTGATTGCGTTGAGCGTACCAGATGCAGAGACCCGGTAGGTGGATCATGGATGATTGTGTCGGTGTCAGCTAGCCATTGTGCTTGTCCAGCCAGCCGGAGAAGCAGTAGAGAGAGTTATGGCTGGCTCTGACTATATCGAGGAAGGGTTCGAATGAACTCCGTGGAGGGCTGGCGATTCTTGCCACCGACGTGAATGGAATGGATGGTCCAGCTTTGGCTATATGCCCTACACCTGACATCTGCATGTTTCTATTCTTCCATTCCAATGTAGCGTGTGAAAGTTAAGGGAGGACTTACAGCTTCAGAGGTGGGGGCATTCGGAAATGCAATACTTGTGTTTTTGCTCGAAAGTTTCTTCGAAGCAAACCACTCGAGGTAGCCTTGGCGGAGGCAGTGAGCCAGCGACTATAGTGGTGCGCGCCATGACCGGAAAGAAGTGGGTCGGCTCAAGCTCAATCCACCCTCGTCAATCTAGCCTGAATGTAAAATTTATACGCACATTGCCTTGCTACTTTTGACGCAGAGCTGCAGTGTAACAGTGACCGACCTCGTTGTACTAACACACGTGCTCAACTGCGCGCCGCCTCAGGATTTACACATGGCATGCGTCAACGACACTGGTTTTGGGATCCAGTAATGTCCACTCCAGCACAATCATATTAACAAATCAATCTACCGATCAGTTTTATGATCCTTACATGCTGCAGAGTTTGAATATATATAAATAAAATCAGGCAGCACGGTGAGGACGGTATGTGACATTCTGTGGCATCACGAGACCGGCCCGCCGAACCCAACAACACACGTCAAACTATTTACAGTAAATCAGTACGGTACGCCTCCAAAAACTCAGTGGACCCCACGAGCATTAATTGTCAGTTCCGATCCCACCTGTTCCGCCTCGCGAATCACCAGCTCTACTATATTAAACCAGCTACGTGAGTTAAGCCGGTTAGTACTAGTGTCCGCGTCCCGTCAATCTGTCTCATCTTCCCGTTCCGTCCTGTGACGCGTGGGTGAGGAAGAGAGATCCGGGACGATACGCCCAGTGGCTCACTCGACTGCCACTGCTTGGTTTGGTGCTGCTGGTGCGCTCTCGCCTCCCTCCGTCCCCCATTACCCGTGGAACGGTGCGGAGGCAGTAGCGCGCGCACTAGAGGAGGAGGTGTAACAGCGCGGGGGCGGGCACGCCATTGCGGAATTTGTCGCTGCGTGACACTCCATGCGGCGCTGGTGCGGCCCGTGAGATCCGCGCAAGCAACAGAGCATGTCGCGGCCGCTGTACAGGGGCGCCTCGGGGATCGGCGCCAAGCCGGCCGCGGTCGAGGGGGTGGCGTACTACGACCCCAAGGAGCCCAGCGAGAACGGCATTGGCGCCCGGGCCGCGCGGAGGCGGCGCCTCGGGGTTAAGATCGGGGTCCTGGTGCTCGCGGCGGCGGCGGCGCTCGTGGGCTCCGTCGCGTGGGCGGGGACTCTCTACGCGGGCCGCGGCGCGGCGGCGCGCGCGGCCGCGGCCGCCGCGCACCACGGGTACCGCCGCCTGCAGGAGCAGCTGGTCACCGACCTTCTCGACATCGGCGAGCTCGCGGGCGGCGGCGCCCGCGCTAAGGAGGCCGAGGTGTGCCCGCCCGAGTACGAGAACTACGTGCCCTGCTACTACAACGTCGCCGACGCCGTCGACGTCTCGGATTTAGGGGGAGGCGTAGTGATAAGCTACGACCGGCAGTGCACGCGGGACGGCAGGGCCACGTGCCTCGCCGCGCCGCCGCGGAGCTACCGGATTCCCGTGCGGTGGCCCAGCGGCAAGGGGTTCATCTGGAAGGACAACGTGCGGATTAGCGGGCAGGAGTTCTCGTCGGGGAGCCTGTTCAAGAGGTAATTGTTTCTCCGGTAAATTTCGAGGTGGCGGCCTTGTGTCCACTGGTTGTGAATGCGATGGTTCCCCGTTGTAAACAGGATGATGGTGGAAGAGGACCAGATCTCCTTCCCGTCTGATGCACATATGGCTGACGGTGTGGAGGATTATGCCCATCAGATTGCCGAGATGATTGGGCTGCGGAATGAGTTCAATTTCAACGAGGCAGGGGTGAGTTGTTGCCACTGGTAAAATGTTTTTCACCTAAACTGTTAATTATTTGGTTTTCATTTATTAGTGGATGCACAAAACTTAGCCACTGACATTGCTGGTAATGAGGTGTTACTCTTTGCTACAAAATCTATCAAGCTGTCACATTTGTGCGTTATCTGTCAACATCTTATGAATTTTCCTGCCTTTTTTTGTCAAGGTTCTCCATCTAATTCAACTCTGGAAACCTGCATTTTGAAGAGGCTATTGATAGGGGATCTTTTTGTTTATGATCAGCAATTGTTTCAGCGCCTTGTAATTGTTCAGTTCTTTTGAACAACAGAATTTCACTGACAAGTTGTTCTGCTATCTAATATACCTGTTTAAGATGGCTTTTTATTATGATTTTTATTCAGCAGCATTTGTCTTAGGTGGTCTTTCCACTTGACGTTACTTTAGAAATTTTGCATGTTGAGTGAGCTGACTGGAAAGTGCTGGTCTATTTCCTCTTAATTTGACCTTTTGAAATCTTACATGCTTAATTTGCTGGAAAGCGTATATCAGGCTTTCTTGTATCGTGCTGCAAAAAAATGTTGGTGGGGCCATAGGTGGGGCCATAGGACCTCCACTTTGGTGCACTACTGACTTATGCAAAACACAATTGGAGATATTTCTTAGCACGACAATTGGTGTAGTTTTCAGGTTTACAGAAAATGTTATTACATTCCTTTTTATGTTGTTACTTGCCATGCCATTCCAGGTTAGGACAGTCCTTGACGTAGAGTGTGGATTTGGCACCTTTGGAGCACATCTTTTTGAAAGAGACCTCTTGACCATGTGCATCGCTAACTATGAGGCATCAGGCAGCCAAGTTCAAATTACCCTGGAGAGAGGCATACCTGCAATGATAGGTTCATTTGCATCGAAGCAACTACCGTATCCCTATCTTTCCTTTGATATGGTGCATTGTGCAAAATGTAACATTGAGTGGGACAAAAATGGTATGTGCTACTCTTCTTGTTTTATGTGTCTTAGCTCTTGTTGACTAAAAATGCTACAAAGAAATATATTTTATTAGCACCTGGACATGTAAATACACAAGTGTTCAAGGGCACACAGTTGTGGATTATTCATTTGACTTGTAACCATACTACTGCCAACTTGCATATGCAGAAGTTCTGTAGGGTTGGGTTTACTGTAATTTGGTACTTTTGGTTGATGATCAAAGTAGTATCTCTTACTAAATGCCACTTTACTTTGTAATTTTGTAGATGGCATTTTTTTGGTTGAAGTGGACAGGCTTTTGAGGCCTGATGGATATTTTGTCTGGACCTCAAATTTGAATACACATAGAACCTTGCGGGACAAAGAAAACCAAAAAAAATGGACAAAAATTCGTGACTTTGCCGAGGGCCTTTGTTGGGAGATGCTATCACAACAAGATGAGACAATTGTGTGGAAAAAGACAAGTAAGAGAGATTGTTACACATCCAGGTACTGTAGTGTTAATGCATACCCTGCAGGCTTCATATTATAATAAAGATTGATGTTCTGATCAGTGATGAACTTGAGTTTTTTCTATACAGAAAATCTGGGCCAGAGTTATGTGGCAAAAGCCATGATCCTGAATCGCCATACTATCAACCACTAAACCCATGCATAGCGGGAACTAGAAGTGAGCGTTGGATCCCCATCGAACATCGCTCGACTTGGCCATCTCAGGCTAGACAAAACTCAACAGAACTTGAGATACATGGTAAGTATTTGGCTTCAGTATGCATTTGGAAAAAATATGCAAATAGACAAATAACATAAAAGATGCAAGTACCTTCAATCTTAATTTTTTTTGTGATGCATTAATATATATTTTTAATTTATCAGGTGTACATTCAGAATTTGCTGAGGACACTGCAAACTGGGACTCCATGGTACGGAACTACTGGTCTTTGCTGTCTCCGCTTATATTTTCGGATCATCCTAAGAGACCCGGCGATGAGGACCCACAACCACCATTTAACATGCTAAGGAATGTTTTGGATATGAATGCTCACTTTGGTGGGTTTAATGCTGCTTTACTCAAGGCTGGAAAGTCTGTATGGGTGATGAATGTTGTTCCTACGAATGCCCTGAACTATCTCCCACTAATATTTGATCGTGGGTTTATTGGGGTTCAGCATGACTGGTAAGTAGTGCGCTATTATCCCTTTTTTGGTCTTGATTTTTTTCCTTTCATTTTATTGTTTTTATTTCAGTTGTATAGTAATCTATTAATTGCCTATAGCCCTATACCGATGAAATTTCCCTTGCTATGTCTCATATTTACATGCATGTACATGTACAGTCATTACTCTCAAATGCCATGTTAAAAGTTCTTCCTGTAGAGGAAACATGGCTTTGTTCAGTTTCACATAGTTCTATGAGGTTGCACAAAGAATAGACAATTTTTGAAATGTGATTCTTATTTACTTTAGTTAACTGATGGATAGCCAAACATGTGTACAGGTGTGAAACATTTCCAACTTACCCAAGGACATATGATATGGTGCATGCTGATGGTTTGCTATCACTTGAGAAGAACAAGAAGCATAGATGTTCTACACTCGACATATTCCTGGAAGTTGATCGCATCCTACGACCAGAGGTAAGCGGATTTGATAATTAAATGGATTGTTCAGCTATGAATCATGTCTATAGAAATGTCTAAAGTTCTTGGATTCATGTGGAACATAAAGCCATGAAACCATAACATTGTTCTGTTTAGGCGTTGGTGATTCTAAACGACAGAATGATATGCAGTGTTTTAACAGGTGTTGTTTCTTAGCCTTGACAAACTGATTGAGTCAGTGACATTGACATGCTCAGTACTAGCTTTGTTTAGTTTTTTGAAAAAGTTTGCCCTGCCCATATACTTTCTGGCAAGATGTTGCAGTTGGGTTTGCAATGAAATAGAAACTATATTATAACTATAGTTTACAATTACCATTGCCCATGATGAAGATGGGAGACATGCTGCATATGCATACTTCCACATGTGTCGAGCAGCACTACTTGCTTCAGTGACAAGATTACTTGTGTATATTTGTGGTTTGACATTTTTCACCTTGTTTTGATGCTGATGCAGGGCTGGGTCATAATCCGTGACACCGCCCCTCTCATTGAAGCAGCGAGATCTGTTGTTACTCAACTCAGGTGGGATGCCCGGATGTTAGATCTTGACATAGCTAGTGATGAAAAGCTACTGGTCTGTCAGAAGCCCTTTCTCAGGAAATAAGAAGCATATTAGACACTGACACAAGATATGAACTTATTCTTTCCCCCTACATACTGTGGAATACAAAGTTTGGATCGGAACATCAGAGGCATGGGTCAGCTAACTTCTGATGCATTGTCGTGGAACTGCAAGGTTCCATGAGACTGGCCAGGTGAGTGCATGCTGCACAGAACGGAGCTTGGTGGCTAAGCTTTCGAAGCCAGAGATTTTATTGCCAAGATACAGAGATGAAGCCATCGAAGTTACTCGAGTAACACAAAACCACATTCAATAGAGGGATGCTGCTGCGGTGTACATAATCGCGGCCAATGTGGCATATAGATATAATTCATTTTTGCCCTAGTTACATTTTTCCTTTTGTAACTGTACCCATTTGTTTTGTATCTTGTATGTAAATTGATTGGTATATACCGGACATGCGGGATTACAGCCCAATGAAATCAATATAATTATTTAGAACTATACCGTTTTATGTAATGAGACGAATTGATGTTGCTCTGTGAATTCCAAGGTCCATGCAGGCATGATTCTGTGCAGGGCAGGGTTTAAAAACTCTCGCCGTTTTTTTTCTCGAAAACAGCCGGCGGCCTTTTTATGGCCACCTATTTTCCCCCCTGGTGCAGGGTGGAGCGTCCAGCTCATCTTGGTTGTAGTTGCTATCTGCCGCAACCTTAATCCGAGGGAATTGGCATATCATTCTTTCTTAGTCTGTCCGGTGGTTACTTGACTTCCTGTAATGTCAACTTGTTAATACTTCAATTCACTTCCTGTAATTTACAGCACATTTGACAAAATCTTCACAACTATTTCTCCATGCATTCGATTCTGTTTTTTTTTGTTAACTAAGACTTTGCTTTCTAGTGCTAGAGTATCTCCAGCAGACTAGTTAAAAGAAGACATCTATTTCTTTTTTAGCTATTTTGTAAAATGAAACACCCCTGAAAATCATGAGCAATTCAACAACATGGCTAGCCATATTTAAAAGTGTCATATCATGTTTATGGGCCAGGGTCTGGTCGAGCTCAGAGACCCTGATGCTGCTTACTAGTGTGAGCAAGGGGCGGGAGACAGAGGCGGAGGTGTCGCGCTCGTGGCTGCCGGTCACGCGGCGCAGGATCTCGAAGAGGCACTCGTCGGAGGGAGAGTCGAGCGACAGCTACGGAAGCTGCCTCACCTTCTTGCTAACCCTCACACAATCCCAAACGCCAAGGAATTTACATGTCAGAACCCAGTACAAGGTTCAGTTACACAAGAACAATGGAAATGTCATTCTTTTGACCCCTCAAGTGAGCTATTTGGATGGATTGCCTAGAAATTACACAAGAATGAACTCAAGAAGGTCAGATCGTTCTCCAAGAAATCAATGAACGGGAATATGTTTGGGATAATGCAAGAACATAAGTCAGACCAACAAGAACGAAGCAAACGATCGGAATAACGCTTCTCTTCATTTTACCTTGGCTGGACACGGTGCCCGATGCCACTGTCTCTTCTATTCGACTGTGTGCGGCCGTGCGGCCTGCTCCACTGAGATGGGCTCAACAACCCAATAGCTCTCCTGACTCGACCGTGCAGCTGGGCGAGGCGACGTCGAGGGCTGTGTCGAGGGCTGCGACAGTTGCTTTTGCTTCTTGCTTACCCTCACACAATCCGTAGAGGCTGCGGCGGCGACTGTGGAGGCAGCCACCAGCGCGCGCTTCTGCTGTTGCATACCGCAGACGCGGGTATGTGGTCGAATCCTCTAAGAATGAAGACACCCCTTCCACGTAAATGATCACCAGAGCTAACAAGAGCACAACTATTGTCGAGCCAAAATCATTTACGCCCATCATAGCAAGGAAAATAGAACCCTATCACCTGAGCGACAGGGAAGAAAGGGAGCAAAAGGAAGGGAACAGGTAAGGAGCGAGGTAGAGGATGGCGACAGGGGAAGAATCAACACCAAATCAAGTGAGGGAGGCATAGGATGGCGAGCGAGGTCGCTAGCCAAATTGGAGAGGTAGATTTGCTAACAATAGCTAAAATTAGCTAAAAAATTGAAATTTGGCTAGACTGTTGGAGATGATTTAGAGCATCTCCATCAGCCTAGGAAAAAGCCTTGTTTTTTTTTCTTCTAAATTTGGTCATTTTCTCAAAGCAGCCCTCCAACCAACTTGGCAAAGCCTTCGATCTCTGGCTAGCGAAGCATGGCGAGTGTGCTTGGCTCGCCATTCCCTCCTTCCTTCACGCAATCCATCGATCTCTGGCGCCTGTGTCCAGCTTCGTGCCTTCCTCCTCCCCCCCTCCAAGAAGCTCTGTCGCGCCATGCGCGCCGTCTACCTCTCCTTGTCAAGAAGCACCAACCCAAGCT
>VSTD030000915.1:0-14266 GCA_008808055.3 Sporobolus alterniflorus
ATGAACTGGGGCTTGGTGAGGTTCATGTCCGTCGCCGGGTAACCGCGGTCCCGCAGCATCTGCATCAGCGTGCGCCGGATGCGGAACAGCCGGCTCGTCTCCTCTTCCACCGACGCCATCGTCTCCTCGCGCCCCGCTGCTCCGCCTGTTTCGCGTGGGTTTTGGAAAGGGAAAGGAGAAGCGGCGCCGGAACGAAGGCGGGAGGGGTTCCGGCGGGTAGGGTTTGGGAATATTGGGGAAGGAAGGAGACGCCGGCGCGGAAATGGGTCGGACCCGAAGTTCTGGATGGTTCGGCTCGAATGGCGGGTTTGTTTGTTTGGTTTTTTGGATAAAGGCTCGAATGGCGGTTTCGCTTTCTGGGCCAAGTAAAGTGGACGGACTTCTTGTGGTGTGGGTACTGGGCTTGGGCTGGATTCATGATCGTCAGTTGCAAAAATATGTTTTCACTCAACAGAGGTTAAACGACCTGGAAACAATTGCAAAAAGACACAGGAATGAATCAACACGCACGTCAGTGATTAAAGTGTCGGTACATATCGGACGGACACAGACACAACGACGATAACAACTCACTTTCTACAGTATGACGGTACAGATACACCGGCCAATGCAGGTAAGAGTAGGATTTAGAGAGGATTGAAGAAGATTATGGGAAGAACACCAGAGATAATCCTCTAGTGATCTCAACCCAATTGATCAACCCCGGGAATAGCAGAGAATTTAGATTTGAGTCAACTTGGTTCAAACATGCTGAGTTCTCTCATAAAGTGGCCCAAATCTGGGAGGCTCCAACTAGAAATGAATCTAATTTGGATAAGGTTTTGTTCAAGCTGAAAAAGGTCAGGAAAATTATGAAGGGGTGGAGTTTTAATCTTGCTGAATCTAGGAAAAAGAAGGAGAAGGATCTCCTTGAGGAAATTGCAGACCTAGAATTGCAGGAGGAATTAGGTGCTCTGAGCTTTGAATAGAATAGAAGGAAAGTGGAGCTGAAAGCAGGGTTTTTTTCCTAATTTTTGAAGAAGAAAAATTATATTGGTTTAGAAGGACTCATGAAACGTGGCTATTGAAGGGGGGGGGATAATAATACTAAGTATTTTTACCAAATTGCTAATGGTAGGAAAAGAAAACATACCATCTTCTCTCTACAAGATGGGGATTCTATTGTGAAAGGCACTGAAAATCTGTTAAAACTGGCAACGGAGTACTACAAATCCCTCTTTGGTCTTGGTGAGGGGAACTGTTTGAAGTTGATGCTAACTTGTGGAGAACTGAAGATAGAGTGTCTAATGTGGAGAATGCTAATCTAACTAAACCTTTCCTGGAAGAGGAAATCAAGGGGGCTTTGTTCCAAATGAAAAAAAACAAGGCAACCGACCTGTCAGCCGGGGGCTTGGACCACGCCGACGCGGTGGTGCCATCACGGCACCTTGACGTCGGCGAGGCAGATAGCAGCCTAGAATCAGGAATGGCTAAGCCTATCCAAAAACAACCTGACTAATTCACGCGCCGCTCCCTTGTTCTTATAGCCGGGGAGATCTTGCAACCATTTCTCCTTATTAGGCGATGCGATCTAATTTGCTAGCAACTGAAGAAGCTTCCTAACAAACTTAATTTGACTGCTAACAAACTTGTCAGAGGGAACAGTTCAAGTCGGCATGCCTAGCTCATTTCCTGCCTCCGCCCCTTTGGCTCCCCTATTTTGCCTGACATAGCGAAGGCTGACCATGACATCTCTCCCGCCCTCGAAATGAAGCTCGTCCTAAAGCTTGAAGGTCGGGTACAGGTGCTGGAATTCTTCAAGATCTTTCCAGGTCGTATCAGATGAGTCCTGGCCGATCCAGTGCATGAGTAGCTCGCGGTGGCCCCTGGCCAGGCAGCCCCTGATCACTGGCCCTGGCACCGGGCAGGCGCACCCATGGCGGATTGAGGGCAGCACACCAGGGCCTAGTGGCGGATCGCCGTTGTACTTCTTCAAGAGGCCGATGTGGAAGACATTGTGTAGCTTGGCGCCCACCGGCAGCTGGAGACGGTAGGCCACGTCGTCGATGCGCTCGGTGATCAGAAATGGCCCATAGAACTTGGGGCCAAGCTTCCCACGATCTTGAACATTGACAGATGCCATCGGCCGGTGCAGAAGACGCAGCCACACCCATGCGCCGACAGTGAATTCGACCAGTCGATGCTTGCAGTTGTAGAAGGAGTTGTATTGCAGCTGTGCTTGTTCCAACTGGTCCTGGATTTTGGCCAAAAACTCATCGTGCTCCCGCATTTGGCATCACCGTCGGCAAGCGTGCCTCGCCTGGAGTGTAAGCGTGCATGGACAGAGGGTCGTGGCCGTATACCACCTGGAACGCTGTCGCACAGAGAGATGACTGGAATGAGGAGTTGTAGCAGAACTCCACCCACGGCAACCACCGCAACCAGTCATGCGGCCGATCACCGGTCAAGCACCTGAGATACATGGTTATAATTTTGTTTGTAACCTTAGATTGGCCATCAGACTGAGGGTGAAACACCAAAGTGAACTGCAACTTAACGCCGGCCATGGTGAACAGCTCCTGCTAGAACCGATCGGTGAACGCCGGGTCCCGATCGCTCACAATTGAGCTTGGGATCCCGTGCAGCTTGATGATGTTGTTGAAGAACAGGCGCGCGACCGAGGTGGCAGTGTAGGGGTGTCCGAGCAGGAGGAAGTGCGCATAATACTTGGAGAAGCGGTCGATGACGGTAAGGATGCAGGATTTCCCACCCACCTTAGGCAGCCCTTCGATGAAGTCGATGGCGATGTTGGCCCAAACTGCCAAGGGAACCTGGATCGGCTGCAGTAGGCCGACCGGACGTAACTGCTCCATTTTGTTTTGTTGACAGGTGAGGCAAGAGCGCACCCACTAGCGCACCGGGAACAAAAAAGTACACCCAAAGGCAGTGCAGGGTCTTCTATGTTCCCTCATGTCCCGCTCCATGGGCCGCGGTGAGTATATCCTGTAGGGACAGTGAGGCCGAAGGAACATATACCTTGCCCTTGACGGTGACCAGGACATAGTCAATGCGCCAGAGTTTGCCCTGCACCCCGACCTCTGTTTCTTGCCGAAGTTTGATGAGGGCTGGCACAGTGTTGAACTCCTATCGTAGGGCATCGAAGATGTGGAGTGCTAGAGCTGACAACGCCACGACCATCAGTGTGCCGCCCAAGTCTAGGCGGGAGAGGGCATCGACCACGATGTTGCTTGATCCCGGCCGGTATTCCATGTGGAAAATGAAGCCGATGAGCTTGCTGGCCCACTGGTGCTGTGAAATTGTCAACAACCTTTGATCCAAGAGGAATTTTAGGCTGTAGTGATCGGTCTTGATGAGGAATGATCTGCTCCACAAGTAGGCCCGCCAGTGCTTCACTGCTTGAACCAGATCGATCGATTCACATTCATACGCCACCAAGTTGGTGTGTCGCGGTGCAAGCTAGCGGCTGAAGAACACACTACGTCCGACGGCCTGGTGCAGGACGACGTCGATGCCCGTGCCCGACGCGTCACACTCAACCATGAATAGCTTGTCGAAGTTCAGGAGCTGGAGAATGGGCATCATCGTCAGGGCACGCTGGAGCTCACGGAACACCGCTTCTGCCTCTGGCCCCCAAATGAATCCATCCTTGCGGAGGAGACGGGCCAAGGGCACGGTGATTGCACCGTAATCCTTAATAAACCCGTGATAATACCCGACTAGCCCCAGGAAAGCTCCGACTGCATGAACCGAGCCCGACAGTGGCCAATTAAGGACCGCGCGGACTTTCTGTTCATCCATCGCCACACCGGCTGTCGAAATCACATGGCTGAGGTAGGCCACCTCTTGAGAACCAAATGAACATTTGAACTTCTTCACCATGAATTGATGTTCCTACAGCTTGGCAAGCACCAGATTGACATGGCGGAGATGCTCTGACCACGATGGACTGTAAATGAGAATATCATAAAAAAAGACCAAGACGAACCGACGGAGAAATGGTTGGAGAGCGTCATTCATCAGGGCTTGAAATGTCACCGGTGTGTGGGTTAAACCGAATGGCATGCCGAGGAATTCAAATAAGCCCTGATGAGTGCGAAATGCAGTCTTCTCCACATCGGCTTCATGCATCCGCACCTGGTGATAACTAGACCGTAGGTCCAGCTTGGTGAAGAACAAGGTGCCGCACAACTCATCAAGTAGCTCCTTCACCACCGGAATGGGAAAGTTGTCCTGGGCGGTGGCGCTATTCAGCGCCCTGTAGTCGACGCACATGCGCCATGTTCCATCCCCTTTCTTCACCAGCAGCACCGGAGCAGAGTTTGCCGATGAGCTCGATCGGATGACTCCCTGGTTCAACAAGTCAGAACATTGTCGCTCCTATTCAGTCTTCTGTGCATGGGCATACCGGTACGGCCGCACTGCCACCGGCGGTGTGCCTAGCAATAGCCGGATCTGGTGGCATCTGGTGCATTGTGGTGGCAAACTGATTAGCGTGGTGAAGAGCCCCTCATAATGGAGCAGTAGGTCCACCATGATGTTGCTCGCTGCTGCTGCAATGGACGGCTCACCGATAGGGGTATTAGTGGCTTTCTAGCAAACTTCATGATCGCCATGAGCGAACGTGAGCAGCCGCTTGGTGAAGTCCCAGAGCATCGACCCGAGCGACTCCAACCACTGTATGTTGAGCACCATCTCATATGACCCGTGGGCAAGTCCATAGAAGTCCATGATGAAGCGCTCGGTGCCAATGGTGAAGGAGACGTTGCAACAGCAGCCCGGGCTCAGTACCCGATCGCCATTGGCCACGACAACTTGGAGACCGAAGCGGTCGCCAAACTGGAGCCCGACATGAGCAGCAGCCTCCAAGTCGATGAAGTTTTGCGTTGAACCGGAGTCCAGGAGTGCGAGCAAGCATGCACCATTGATGTTGACGTGGAGCTGCATCATCTTCCTCGAGCGCGGCCATATACCGGTTAGCTCATGGATGGAGATGGTTGGATTGGCGGGGTCTCTCGGCAGCGTCTGGTCCTCATCCTCCTACAACACCTCGATGTAGAATATTTGCTTGCAGACTTGCTTGTGCTTGTTAGTGAAAAATTCATCATAGTGGAAACACTGGCCGTCCTTCTGGTGTTGTGCGATCTCAACTAGTTTGAGGAGCTTGACCGACGTCGCTAATTTGTTGGCCCTAGCTTTTGTTAGAAGTTGTGGATGCGTCATCGTAGAGGAAGACAGTGGCGGTGAGGACCATGGAAGAGCGTGCCCGGCAGTGTGGCCCAATGACATGGCCCCCGTGTCGCGCTGCTCGTATGCACGCGCCAACATGACATCGTTGTCCATGTGCCAGGCCATTGCAGTGCCACATCCATGCACAACGGCTTGCTGAGACTTGCCAAGAAGAGCTGAACCTAGTGCGCCTCAGTGACAAACTCATCTACGGGGTTGTCGTGATGCAAGAGCGCCAATTCACCAATTGGGCTCTCGATGAGCGGTGGCCCGAACCATTTGTTGACCAGTTGTATGAAGTGTGGCCACGACGGTAGCCCGTCATTGAGCTCTAGGCGGTGGTACCACAACTAGCATTGTCGGTGAGGTAAAATGATGCGTATGCGATGCGTCGGTGTTCCGGGGTGCGTCGCACACAGAAATACCTTTCACACCAATTCAGCCACGGCAGTGGATCGCCAATCTCATCATACTTGGGAAATTCCATTTTGTGCGTAGTTGGAAACGCTTCCTCCTCGTCATCGTTATCACCCGAGCAGCGGCGATTGGGGGTCCAGTACCTACCCTGCTTCCGCTGCTATCGTTCCATGCGGATGAGGCCCGCGCTCAAGAGCTATTGCTGCTGAACTTGCTCAGTGATGATGGTCTCCCACGCCATGACTTGATCCTTCAGGGGGACAATGGGGCGCATCATTTCCTCAATCAACTTGAGCCAACTTAGGACCTCTGACATGGAAACCTCCTTCTCCTCTGATCCCGATCCGCTGGTGACTCCCATACCGATGGACGTGGTGGTGACAACAGCGGATGAAGAACCTTGGTCTCGTGATACCAAGTTGTCAGCGGCCGGGGTCTAGGTGAGATAGGCATGAACACTTCAGCATAGATTGTATTTGAATGATGTGACCAGTCGGGGGCCTGGACCATGATGACACGGCGGTGCCGTCACGGCACCTCGACGTCGGCAAGGCAGGTAGCAACCCAGAACCGGGAATGGATAAGCCTATCCAAATACAACCTAACTAATTCGTGTGCCGCTCCCCTGTTCTTATAGCCGGGGAGAGCTTACAACCATTTCTCCTTATTGGGCGACGTGATCTAATATGCTAACAACTGAAGAAGCTTCCTAACAAACTTAATTTGACTGCTAACAAATTATTCAAAGGGAAAAGTTCAAGCCGGCATGCCTGGCTCATTTCCCGCCTCCACCCCTTTGGCTCCCCTGTTTCACCTGACACAGCGGAGGCCGACCATGAATTTTTCAATGTTGTTGGGATGTTATTAAGGAAGATATACTTGCCTTGTTTCATGATTTTTATTTGGGTGCTCTTGATATAAAAGGATAAACTATGACATCATCACCCTGCTCCCTAAAGTCAAAGAAGCTAAGAAGATACAACAATTCAGACCTATCTGCCTCCTGAATTGCATCTATAAATGGGTTACTAAATGTTTGACTATTAGATTGGAACATGTGGCAGGGAGATTAATCCACAAACCCCAAAGAAGCTTCATTAAAAGAAAAAATATCATGAACTTTGTCTTAGCCCTGCATGAGATACTCCATGAGACCAAAAGGAATAAAAGGGTAGGTGTAGTGCTCAAGTTGGACCTAGAAAAAGCCTATGACAAAGTCATCTGGGACTTCCTAATTCAATGCTTGTGAAAAAGTAGGTTTAGTGATACTTGGTGTGCTTGGATCAAAAGAGTCTTGAAAAATGGAACTGTTGCAGTTAAGTTAAATAATTCCATGGGGCCTTATTTTGTAAGACACAAAGGAATTAGGCAGGGGTGTGTGTGGGGGGGGGGGGGTTATCCCCCTTCCTCTTCAATTTTACAGTTGTTGTCCTTAATAGAATGGTTGTTTCTGCTCAAAATCATGGTTTGGTCACTGGTTTGATTGACAACTTGATTACTCATGGTATTGCTATATTATAATACGCTGATGACACTATTTTGTGTCTAGAAAATAGTGAGAAAAAGGCAAGAAATGTGAAACTGATGTTGTACATGTGAAGGACCGAGGAGGCGACTGGTGGGGGTGAACGGGAGTCGAATAAAATTCTTTGAAAGAATCAGTCTATGTCCCGAATTCAAAACCCAGACAAACTCTGTACTAGAAGGTGATGAATGCACTTTCCAATATAAAAAATGATTCCAACAAAATTACAAAACCAGCAGAAGAAGAATGAAATCAATCGGACTTACGATTAGCAAATTATGCTCAAAACAGTCATCAAACGTTGCCGCTGAAAATATCCGACGGACATATCCGGCCTTAAACCGAATTTGTCTTGCTTCACCTAATTTATCTGGTAAAAGTAATGGTTTGTCCGGCTAATAGAACCAGACTCTGGACTTGTCCGGTATAGGTGTCGGATTTATTCGGTCCACCCAGAAACTTCTCATAATTCAAATCTTTCTTCCCAACTTTGATTCTTGAGTTATGAGCCATCAAATTGAATGAAACTTGGACACAAGGGTCACCTCAACACAAGGAATACATTCCAAGAAGTGGTTTTTCCCAAATCCAAATATTTCCCTTTCGATTTTGGATTAACTCAAAAACCTAGGGTTTGGAGATCAACTCATGAATTCTTCAAATTGAATGTGCTAAAGCCATCAAATTGCCTCAAGATTGAGGACACATGTTCAGGCTCATCCTAGCAACCTTACCCATGGAAGAAATCAAAGAAAGTCTCATCAAATCGCAAGAACAAAAATTAGACCAAAATACCTCTAAAAATCAAGTAAATGAAAAATATTTCAGCATATAGAAGGAGGTGATTCAATCCAAATGCACAAATGTATTAATATAAATCAAGAGTTTACAAGTTGTGAAAACCACTCAAACATCCTCCCACTCTTTGGAAGATTGGGGAGATCTATCACTTCTCTCCTCTCTTCTCAAAGACATGAAACACACCCACACATAACAAAATGAAGACCTAAGTCAAAGGGGGTGGGAGAGGGATACCTCTCACAACAACCATATGGTCCTATTTATATTGAAAATGAAAGACTAGAATGCCCCTGTGAGCTAAAAGGAAAATTACATCTTATGAAGGGTAGTTTGGTCTGACTTCCACTGCACCGCACCTAACGCCATCGAACCGACCGTCTTTCACTTCACTTTCACGTGACCTCTATAATGACGCCACGTGCACCACCCGTCGTCGCTCCTTCACCAGTTTTGAGGCAAAACTAGAAAATTGTAGCTCGACTTGCTTCGCAACGAAGCAAGTCATCGGATACCGACGCATGTTCTCACATAGTCTTCATCCACTCATCGGTTTTGAGGCGCAAACTGACAAACCTCCTCCCACTTGGTTTTGAGGCCTCAACCAAGAACTGTAACAGTGATTTTGAGATCCAAATCACCAAACCATCGACCTTGGTTTTGAGGACCAAACCAAGAAATCATCATAGTGGTTTTGAGGCCAAACAACTGTCAAATCGTCGTCACCGGTTTTGAGGCTAAACCGAGAAACCCACGCTTCTCGTCTCCTCCACGTGTATGGTGTGGATCGTACACGGCGTCACCTAACCTCCCGATCGCACGACCACTGAATACCCAACTTGTGCCTGATCATCCCCGATCCCCCGCACCAAGTCTCCTACTACAGCCTTGATCCTCATCATTACCCGCCATGTCACATTCGTCACCTACACATCACGAGACAATCAACCACGTATTGCCAAACCGAATAACTTAATTTGGGTTTAGTTCAACTGAAATGCACCAAATTCAAACTAAACCTAGTCGATTAGTCATCACACAAATAAATCAACGCATAAATCACTAGGTGTCTCAGTCTCTCCCTTGATGACACCAAATGCACAAAGTTTGAATTTCAGATTCAAGATCAAATGAAGAACATGTGAATGGCCCAAAACCAAAGACAAGCTCGAAAAGGTCATCTAGTAAGAGAAAAATAGCAAAACCCAAGAATTGGCAAGAAAGCGGCAAATGGCAAGTCGAACCAAATGGAAATGCAATGAAAAGCTTAACACTCCCCCTAACTTTCTCAATGCAAGTTGTCCCCCTTTGATAGAATTTATCATGTTTTCACAAAATTCTCTCAACCACCCTGTTAGCAAAAGAGTTCTACGACTCTGTACACATTCTTTCCCCTTTGGCAATGAACTCATCAAACACAAACTGAGAGAAGTAGATGCAATGCATGAGATCAAAATTAGGGTGCTTTATAGATTATACCAACAAATATTTAAATCAACTATGCTCAACAAGATGTTAAGACTTTACAAAAATGAGAGTTAATTCTCACAAATAGACCATTAATAAATAGCAAATATGTAGCAAGGAGCTAGATATGAAATGAAGCGATATAGCAATTTGAGAAAAATCACCACAAGCATAAGGACTTCGATCTCAACCAAGATAAGTATATATAAATGAGATATACATCATCTCAAGGTGAGCAACAGTAATTCGAGACGCGTGCTTTGCAAACGCTCACGTATGCAACTAAGATCTCTATTTGTACAAGTGATTAAACATTCAAGAGAATAAGAAATTAGGTTCAATAATTTACTCATTTTAAGTCCTCAAATGATCTCTAGACCGTCCGGAGGGTTGCACGATTAGGTATAGCAAACACCATGGAGCTTCGAGATCACCGTATTGAAATTTTTCATTAAGCACAAGGTACAAACTGAATTTTAGAAGTTTAAGCACAAGACAACATGAGTGCGCACTTTTGGTACAAGAGGCACACACCTCTCCAAAGTCCCATCATGAGCTAAACACTTGACAAAGGATTTTACTTCTCAAAATAAGGTTGCTTAAAATGAGAATCATTCAACAAGTCATAAAACAAGTCGCAAAAGAGATAAAAGGACATATATAAGTCGTCAGTAATATTTATGATGAGGTTGTCAAGTTTTAATAAAATGCTCAACATTGCAATCATGATAGGTTATCTAACAATGTCTAGCATAAAAGAGTGTCACATCTCTACTCACCCTAGCACAGTGACAAGCATAGTCAACCAAATACAAGCTAGTATAATAGGTGAAGGAAAGGTAAATTAGGTAGATATGAATTAAATGCAATGCGATGAAGCCGCAAAGAAGCAAAATGAGTCACCCTCTATAACCTATATTCATATGACCCATTTAAGTTCATTCTTTTGACATGCAAGGTGTCCACATCATCCACCAATTACAAATTTCCACATTATCCATCAATTGCCAAATCACCACTACATCATGTCACATAATCTTGCATAATAAAAAACTTAAAAATGATTAATTTAACTTATATGATATCTATTTTAAATTCTATTTTCACCGTTGTGTTCTACGTGATGAGATGAACAAAACAAGATCTCACTCGTATAAGTTTTTAAGATTTTTTAAATTAACTTTATTTGCTATATATTTGTAATACATTTTAAATTTTGCTTTCACCTTTAAATTTTAAATCTTTTCAACCAAATCTTAAAATGTCATTTTTAAAAGATTCCAAAGCTTGGTTTGATTCTAACCTCCTCTGTTTTTAATTCAAAAGTTTTTTATTTAAACTCCAGCAGCTCAAATTCTTCTTCACAATTTTCTTCTGACCCAAGAATCTCTCTTTCTCAGCCCATTCTATTTTGCTCGCCTGTTTGATTTCCACATCAGTATCCAACCCAAACAACCTTTCGCCTCAATTGGTATGATTGGTTGTCTTCCACCTCGGGTCAATCCAGTCGTCGTCCGACTCTGGCTGTCGGCCACCGCCGCGCCACTGCATCCTCCGGTGCCCCGTCCGAGTGGGAACCAAGAGCCGCCTCACAAGCTCCTTTCCCCTTCTAAAACAAGTGTTGTCCCTTTCAATCTTCTCCCTGAAACAGAAGCATTGAATACCTCCACTCACTGTTGACCGTTTCTCCTCCACGGTACCATCTCCCCTCCCTCCTCCACCCTCTAAAAGGCATCGAAACCTCATAATTCGCCGCCGCATCCATTCCCCACCTTCCTTTGGGTTTCTCTTGCGCATGAAGTCGCTCTCGGTGGAGCTCAAGTCACTGCTGCTACCACTCCTTGTCGCTTGACAACATCCGTTGCTCTGCCTCCCCGAGCTACATCCAGTGAGGTCACCGGAGAGCCCCTCTTCCTCCCCAAGCATCCATGGTGAGCTCTCGTGCATCATAGACACCACACGCTCGAACTCGATCCGGTGAGTTCTTGCCATCACAGGTCCACCATGAATCGAACGCAAGTCACAGTACAACCCTGCACCCAGTCCACAACATTTCCTATATGAAAATAAATCCAAATTCACTTTACACCAACACCCCTACATTTTAAAAAAATATGTTCCAATCCCTAATTCTAAATAAAATTTGGTTCCAAAGATATTTTGAAATCCCACAGCAATGCATGGGGTTATCCACAGTATAAAAGAGTTTGGTGAAAATATCAACCAACTATCTCCCTGTCTCAATATATCTCATCTCTGTATCTCCCTTCTCTATATGGTCTCTCAAGAAGTGGTGTCTCACTTTTATGTGTTTCACTCTCCCATGGAAAACTGAGTTTTGGGCTAAGCATATGGCACTGAAGCTATCACACATAAGGGGAACACTCTTGTAGGTCTCTCCATAATCTTTCATAGTATACACTATCCAAAGAATTTGGGAGTAACAACTAACAACAGCTACATGCTTGGCCTCTGTGGTGGATTGTGCAACAGTGGTTTATTTCCAAGAAGACCAACAATTAAGAGAAGAACCAAGAAAAGGGCATATGGCACTGAAGCTATCACACATAAGGGGAACACTCTTGTAGGTCTCTCCATAATCTTTCATAGTATACACTATCCAAAGAATTTGGGAGTAACAACTAACAACAGCTACATGCTTGGCCTCTGTGGTGGATTGTGCAACAGTGGTTTATTTCCAAGAAGACCAACAATTAAGAGAAGAACCAAGAAAATGATATACTAGAAGTGCTTTTTTGATCAATTCCACAACCCGTAAATTCAGCATCAGAAAACCTAACATGATGAAGTGATGAAGAAGCAGAGTACTAAATCCCAAATTTGAGTGAGTATTTGAGTTACCTGGTGATCCCTTGAATGACTTGCTGATGTGAAGAGCATGGGGAAGCTTAAAAGCATGCACACAGACACACGGTGAACTGAATGTCCGACCGTATCGTTGTGAGGTACAAGAGGAAGCCAATCATGCTCTTGTACACCCTTTGATCAACTGCTTCACCATTTTCATCCGTATCCAACACTATTGCCGTGCTCATCGAAGTTGACACGAGTTTAAGCTCAGCCATGTTGAATTTCTTCATCAAGTCCTTTGTGTACTTGTCTTGATGTATAAAAGTGCCCTGCTTCATTTGCTTGACTTGGATACCTAGGAAAAATGTTAGTTCTTCCATCATCGACATCTAAAACTCATTCTCCATCATTTCTTGAAAACTTGACACAAGCACATGAGAAGAGCCACAAAAATGATATCATCCACGTAAATCTAAACAAGTAGGAAATCATTGTCTTGTTTAAGAGTAACAAGAATCTTGTCTAAACTCCCCATCACATACCCATGATCTATCAAGAAAGTTTTAAGCCTAGCATACCATGCCCGATGTGCTTACATAAGCCCATACAAAGATTTTGAAAGCTTGTACACCCTATCAGGATACTTGGGGTTCTTGAAACCTGGGGGTTGCCTAACATAAACTTCTTCTTGTATGAAATCATTTAGGAAAGAATTTTTCACATCCATTTAATAGATCTTGAATCCCTTGGATGCTGCAAATGTCAAAAGAATCCTAATGACCTTAAGAAGAGCAACATGAGCAAAGATTTCCCTAAAGTCTAGACCTTTCACTTGGCTAAAACCTTGCACGCCAAGGTGAGCCCTATTTCTCACAACCTCACCATCACATTCACATTACGAGGAGGCTTAACTAAGGTCCAAACTTGGTTTCTCTCAAAATTCTCTAACTCCTCATGCATGACATTGACCCAACTTGAATCAAAAAGTGATTTTCCAACATCTCGAGGCTCAAAATATAGCAACAAATAATGTGTTGGTAAAATAGGAGAGATGTGCTGACCTTGAGGACCGTGTTACCCTTTCATTCAAGTTACCTATGATTTGTTGATGTGGATGTGCCTTCTGAATGTGGGATGGGCCTCCATTCTTAGAGTTGATCTCCCCCTCAATCCCTGACGCATGTACTCCTGCTGAGGAAGAGGTAGCATCTTGAGGAGCCTCTATTTCATGTTTTGAAGTAGGAATAGGCCCAAATGATGAAGTTGACATAGGAGCGATATGTTCATCTTCGTCACCTTCAAAGCCCTGTATTTCCTCATCTACAAAGATACTCTCTCCCATATCCTTGTCACCTACACTTTCAAAGACATCACGAGGACAAGGAACAGTCTCATTGAAGGTCACATCATATGACTCAATAACGGTGTTAGTCTTAAGATTAAGCACTCTATATGATCTACCATGAGGTGTATAGACTAGAAAGATTCCATCTGAAGAGCGAGATTCAAATTTATCCAAGTTACCATGTTTCAAGATAAAACATTTGTAACCAAATGGCCTAAGATGGGAAACAAACAATTGACATCCAAAGCGAAGCTCAAAGGGGGTCAAATTTAAGAGTGAGCGCAAGAAAATTCAATTTGAAATATAACATATAGTGTTAATTGCCTCAGCCCAAAAATATCTAGGAGTCCTATACTCATCAAGTATCGTCCTAGCCATCTCAAGAAGAGTGCAGTTCTTGTGTTCCACAACACTATTTTGTTGAGGCACTTGTGGGGATAAAAATTATTGATCAATGCCATGTTCAAAACAAAATTGATCGAATGAGGCATTCTTGAACTCAGTCCCATTATCACTTCATATAGCTTTCAGGCAATTCAGATGCTCATTGTTCAACCTTAAAGCCAAGCTCTGAAAGTGTTCAAACACTTCATCATTTATCTCCAAGAATAAAACTCAAGAGTAACATGAATAATCGTCCACAATGACAAGAACATACCACTTACCGCCCACAGAGA
>VSTD030000916.1:0-14265 GCA_008808055.3 Sporobolus alterniflorus
GAGGTGTTGTTATTGGATTTGAGCGTAACTAATCAATACGGTACTTCTGAAGCCTATGCACCTGTTCATATATTATGACCTACCGTCATATCATTTTTCTTGATTAAGTCTCCGATTAAGATCTTAAACAAAATTTGCCCTTTATGACAGCTTTCTTTTTCCCTTGGAACTTTGAGAGCTTCTCACTCAAAACTTGGGTGATTTACCGTTTGATCAAATCATCTTGATGTTGTTGTTGGTATCGTGCATTCTTACTCAATCCACTAAATTTTGACGGCATTGCATCATTGCATTCTGCATTGCACCATACCAAGTGCATCATTTCATAATCATTAACTCACAAGTGTGTTTATAACCTTGAGAAAGAGTGTAACTATCTGATGCAATATTGAATGTATCATGTACAACCTTGTTGTCACCGATTGCTTCATTGGCATCCTCTAGATTGATGTCTCTTTGAAGTCTACCTCACCCTTCCTTCATTGGATTCACCTTGTGCATCTCATGCTCCGTTGGCCATCAAGTAGCACCTTGTTTGTGCCGTTAAACATTGTTATTTCAATCGCGTCCAAAAACTATCTTTGTAAGCTAACCGTGATTGTCCATGGACCCTTAGGACATCTTCTCCTAAGCGTCATCATTCCTTGCCGAGAAAGAGAACCGATCATTGGGTTGGTAAATTTTCTCTTGACTTCTGAGTTCGTGCAATCAAAGTCGTGCTCCTTGGGTGAAGCTTATTGAAGGTCGGTTTGCCTGGTTGATGTTCTCTTCTAAATTGCAATCTTGCCTTGAATTGTGCCGGTTCACCCAGACGTTTCTCAAGCTAGAATTATAAAATAGAAAGTATGTGCCTTATCGGATTAGCAAAGGGGTTCCATTTATGACCTACTTCTGAACAATATGGCGTATTACTCGAGATACGTAACCGGAATGAAGAAAATTATGGGTGGAGTCTCATTGCTACAACTAGTCTTAACTTGACAATCATGAGCCTACGATGATGTCAAATCTCAATGGACACGAGTATTACCATGTTCATCCCTAGTCCATTCGTTACGACTTAAGACGATTGGTGTGTTTTTTACTCTAACCACGTGCACTCCATGATTCTTGGTTATCATCGATCCTTGTCCTGGTGGTTTCGTAAGTGACTTCGAACGCTTATCCTTCATCTGATTTGCCGAGTCATGGATATCAAAGCTGACCTAACATTGAATCTTGTTTCTGCCCGCAAGTTTGACTCAATTTGAGTGATTGTTGACTGACTCACCAAATCCGCTCACTTCATACCCGTTCATACCAAGTACAGAGCTAAGAAGTATGCTGAGATCTACATCACTCGCGTGATACGTCTGCATAGAGTTATGAAGGCGATCGTTTCTGATCGAGGGTCGCAATTTGTCACTTGCTTTTGGGAGAAACTGCACGCGTCCCTAGCAACTCACCTGAGAAATGAAGTGGTTAGTTCCTTGGTTTGAATGTGATGAGTCATTGACATGCGAATGTTTGAATTCGAATCTGGGACATTTCGTTGGTTCTACCTTTATCTTTGTATCGTGTGGAGATTCACGTTTGTTTGTCTCGTGGTGTGTAGGTGACAGCTGTGGCATGGTGTGCAACGACGAGGATCATGGTAGGAGTAGGAGACCTGATACAGAGGACCGGCGATGATCGCACAGGTCGGGTACTCGGTGGTCGGGGAATCAAGAGGTCAGATAGTGCTGTGTGCGGTCTGCACCATACACATGGAGAAGAGGAGCGTGGGTTTCTTGGTTGAGCCTCAAAACCAAGGTCGATGGTTTGTCAGTGGTTTGACCTCAAAATCACTGTGACAGTTTTCTTCGGTTTGACCTCAAAACCGATGGCGATGGTTTCTTCCGGTGTGGCCTCAAAACTGGTGGCTCGGGTTTTTCGGTTTAGGCCTCAAAACCAATATGTACGGTTTGGTGATTTGGACCTCAAAATCATCATGATGGTTTTTTGGTTTGGGCCTCAAAACTAAGCAGCTTCAGTTTGTCGGTTGCGCCATAAAACCGACGGAGGGAGGACGGTGTGGGACACGCGTCAAGAACTGGTGGCTTGCTTCACCTGGAAGAAGTCACACTAGGGTTTTCTAGTCTAGCCTTAAGACTGATGGAGATGTAATGATGGGTGGTACAGGTGGCATCATCATAGAGGTTGTGTGGTGTTCAAGTCAAAAACGGACGAGTCGTTGCGACGGGCTGCGTCGGACCCTGCTACCCTTACTTTACCGTTTTCTATGTATTAGACCCTAGGAGTGTTTTAGTCTTTTAGTTCTTTGCTTGGACATATAAATAAGACCTTAAAGGGATGTGACTCATTGCCACTTTTCCTAACTTCATTTTCATTCTTAGGTTTTAGAGAGTGAGCTAAGAACAAAATTTTCTTTTTAATAATAAATGAGGGAGAGAGAGCGATGACCTTTGTGTTTTGAATCTAAATTCTTTTGTTTCAGTAAAAAATCTATGTTCTTATTGTCGCTTGGTGCTATGCGGTTTTTCTGGTCTTGTTCGCACTAGATCTTGTAGCTGGTGATTTTTCGGTTCGTTATTTTTTATTTCAGGTCCGTGCAGCGCAGGCACTCTTCGAGCCGTTCTCGTTGCCACCGGTCAGATCCGGTGCTGTTCCTGCTTGCTGTGTAGTGCGCCGTTCCCAGCCGCTGGTCTGCTCGGGAGTCGCTCGTGCTTTCGGTCCATGGAGCAGGTCGCCCCGGTCTCCGTTCCGCTTCAGTTTTCTGTTGATTTAGTGCGCCATCAGAAATTGAATCTTGCTGCGTTCTTCTCGTTGGTCATCTTGAACTGGTTCATGGGGAATGGAACTTATTCTTCCCAAAAACACTCTCTTTCTGCGTGTGGCTACCTTGTGCTGGTCTGGATGTCACGAGAACTTGTGCGGTAATTTCTAAATCCTTGAGCTGGGATCAGGTCTTACTCTGGCTGTTGTCTGCTTCTCATGTGGTGATCTTGCTCCTGTCTAATCGGTGCAATTGCCTAATCAGAGTAGGAAGCAGCTGCATTTTTGAATCTGCACTCAATAATTTTTCTTTGGCTGGATTTGATTGTATGCCTGGTCGCGTCATTCTCAAAGGCCTTGCTTTTTCTTGAGACCTCCATCATATCAGCTAGCTGAGTTTATTTCTATGTCCAATTTCTGGTTCGGTTGTGGTATCAAGGGACAAGTTCTAGCGTTAGCTTCACTGTTATTTGCTAGCTTCATTAGTACTCTGTTTATGCAGGTTCAGACAAACAGAGATAAGCTGGGATTTCTCCTCGTGGTAAAAGAAAACCTTTTTGCTGTCAGCACCTGATCATAGCTCGGTTCTAAGTAAATTTATCATCCTGGTTCAGTAGTGGCTCTTTTGCTTAGCATGTTTTCATTATGCTCTTGTTTCGGTAGTAGTACTTTAATTAGCCTGTAGTCCAGCTTCTTATGTTCTATAGCTTCTCTAGATTAATTTAATCCTTGTATGGCTAGGAGTTATCATCCTACTTATTTGTGTTTATTTTCCTACTAGCACTTGTTCCCATTTTGTGTTTATTTTCCTACTAGAACTTGTTCCCTTTTTGTTTCATCTCTGATCCTTTTCTTTACTCAGTCAAGCTAGTTTCATTAGGGTTTCTAGTGCATTCCTTTTGTGGTCTTGCTTTTCTGCTTCCGCATTAACTCAGAGATTTTCTAACTTGGTTTCAAGGACTAGTAGCTTTTCAATAGCTACGTGATTGTGGCCGAGTTAGAAGAGATGCGTGTTGAATCAGATTTAGTACATAGGCTAAGTTTCTTTGAGGAATTTTGATTGACTCTTATTCACCCCTCTGATCGCTTTTTCCGGTCATTCATCACTTGATTCACAGTTCGGCCTATCACCTACAGACGGATGGACAAACTGAGTGAGTAAACCAAATTCTAGAAGATATGCTCAGAGCATGCGTGATGAAATATCCTGGTAGTTGAGACAAGAATTTGCTATAGGTTGAGTTCTCATACAACAACAGCCATCAAGAGAGTCTGAAGATGGCACCGTTTGAAGCTCTATATGGACGTCGATGTAATACACCAAAATGTCTAACCGAGACAGAATATGGGGCTCACATGGATGAAATACAGATTTTTGGCCTGTTTTTGCTGTGAAAAAACGTTTTTTGATAAAATCGAAGGCTAACTCTTTTGGGTTTTGAGTCGGAACTCGATATTTTTTTAAACCCCTATAAATTTATGTAAGACACTGAAATATCTAACCTATACAGAATCTAGTTTTCGTCGCAAACAGAAGTATTTCAGTAAAACCGAATGCTAACCCCTTTTGGTTTTGAGCCGAAATTCAATATTTTTTAAAACCACAAAAGATTGTGTACAACTTTGTAATGTCTAATCGATTAAGAATATGGGCCTCACGGGGATGAAATACATATTTCTGACCATTTTTGATCATGAACAAACATTTTTCGGTAAAACCGAAGGCTAACAACTTTGGTTTTTGAGCCGAAACTCGATATTTTTCAAAACCCATTCAAATTTATGTACAATGCTGAAACATCTAACCTAGACACAATATGAGCCTCACTGACTTTAAATACAGATTTCCGGTCAATTTTCATAGCGAAGAGACATTTTTCGCTAAATCCTAAGGCTAACTCTTTGGTTTTTGAGCCGAAACTCGATATTTATGAAAACCCCTAAAATTTATATACAACACAAAATGTCTAACCGAGATAGAACATGGGCCTCACGAGGATGAATTACAGATTTTTGACCCATTTTCACTATGAAAAGACATTTTCGGTAAAATCAAAGGCTAACCCTATGTGTTTTGAGCTAAAACTTGATATTTTTCAAAACCTCAAAAAACTTGTGTACATCACCATAAAGTCTAACCGAGCAAAAATATGGGCCTCACGGGGATGAAATACGGATTTTTGACCCATTTTCATCATGAACATACATTTTTCTGTAAAACTAGAGGCTAACTATTTGGGTTTTGAGCCGAAAGTCAATATTTTTCAAAACCCTTAAAATATATATACAATAGCAAAATGTCTAACCGTGATAGAATATGGCCCTCACTGAGATGAAATACAGATTTTTGACCCATTTTCGCCATGAACAAACGATTTTTGGTAAAACAAAAGGCCAACACCTTTGGGTTTTGAGTCGAACCTCAATATTTTTCAAAACCTCAAAAAATTGTGTACAACACCATAATATCTAGCCGAGCAAGAATATTTGCATCATAGGGATCAAATATGGATTTTTTGCCAGTTTTCATCGTGATAGATGATTTTTGGTAAAACCGAAGGCAAACCTCTTTGGGTTTTGAGCTGAAACTCGATATTTTTTAAAACCCCTACAAATTTATGTACATCACCGAAACATCTAACCCAGACACAATATGGGCCTCACGGGCTTGAAATACGGATTTCTGGCAAGTTTTCGTCGCGAGCAGACATTTTTCTCAAAATCCTAAGGCTAACCTCTTTGGGTTTTGGGCCGAAACTCAATATTTTCCGAAACCCATAAAAATTTATGTACAACACCAAAATGTCTAACCGAGACAAAATATGGGCCTCACGGGGATGAAATACAGATTTTCGGCCTGTTTTCACAGTGAAAAGACATTTTTCGTTAAAACCAAAGGCTAACCCCTTTCGGTTTTGAACCGAAATTTGATATTTTCAAAACATCAAAACACTTGTGTATATCATCGTAATATCTAACCGAGCAATAATATGGGCTTCACAGGGATGAAATATGGATTTCTGGCCATTTTTCATCGCGAAGAGACATTTTTCGGTAAAACTGAAGGCCCCCTTTGGGTTTTGAGCCGAAACTCGATATTTTTTTAAAACCCCCCTAAAAACTTATGTACAACATTGTAATGTCTAACCAAGACAAAGTATGAGTCTCACGGGGTTGAAATATGGATTTCTGACCAGTTTTCGACACAAATATGCATTTTTTGGAAAAACTGAATGTCACCCCTTTGGGATTTGAGCTGAAACTCGATATTTTTAAACCCCCCCCCCTAAAACTTACATACAACACCGTAATGTCTAACCAAGACAAAGTATGGGCCTCAAGGGGATAAAATACAGATTCTTGTCTGTTTTTATTACAAACAAACGTTTTTCGGTAAAAACGAAGGCTAACACCATTGAGTTTTGCGTCAAAACTCGATAATTTTCAAAACCACAAAATATTTAAGTATAGCATCAAAACGTGTAACTGAGATAGAATATGGGCATCACAGGCTTGAAATATGAATTTTTAGCCCGTTTTTGCCGGGAACATATGTTTTTTTTCTGTAAATCCGAAGGCTAACCCCTTTGGGTTTTGAGCTGAAACTCGATATTTTTTTAAAATCTTAAAAAAATTGCGTACAACACTATAATGTCTAACTGAGAAAGAATATGTGCTTGATGAGAATGAAAGATGGATTTCTGACCAATTTTCATTGCGAACAAACATTTTTCGGTAAAATCAAAGGCTAATGCCATTAGGTTTTGAGTCAAAACTCGATATTTTTTAAAACCGTTCAAATTTTATGTACAACACTGAAACATCTAAATGAGATAGAATATGGGCCTCCTGGGGTTGAAATACGTCTTTCCTGCAGTTTTCATCGCCAATAGACATTTTTTGGTAAAACTGATGGCTAACCTCCTTAGGTTTTGATCCGAAACTTGAAATTTTTCAAAACCTCAAAAAAATGTGTATAGCACCGTAATGTCTAACCGACCAAGAATATAGGTCACACGGGGTCGAAATACGGATTTCCGACCAGTTTTCATCGCAAACTGACATTTTTCGGTAAAACTAAAGGCTAATTCCTTTGGGTTTTGAGCTGAAATTCGATATTTTTCAAAACCACTAAAATTTTATGTACAACACTGAAATATCTAGCCGAGCAAGAATATGGTCCTCACAGGCTTGAAATATGGATTTTCGGCCCGTTTTCGTCGTGAACAGATGTTTTTCGGTAAATCCAAAGGCTAACCCCTTTGGGTTTTAAGCCGAAATTTGATATTTTTGAAAACCCCTTAAAATTTTATGTGCAACACTGTATTGTCTAATCGAGACAGAATATGGGCATCACGGGGTTGAATTATTGATTTCTGGTCAGTTTTCATCGACAACAGACATTTTTCGATAAAATTGAATGTTAACGGGCCCTTTGGGTTCTAAGCCAAAACTAGATATTTTTCAAAACCTCAAAAACAATTGTGTATAGCACCATAATGTCTAATCAAGCAAGAATGTGGGCCTGTCAGGGATGGAATATGGATTTTCGGCCAATTTTCATTGCCAACAGATATTTTTCGGTAAAACCGAAGGCTAAACCCTGTGGTTTTTGAGCCGAAACTCGATATTTTCTAAAACCCCTAAAAATTCATGTACATCACTGAAACGTCTAACTGAGACAGAATATGGGCCTTATGGGCTTGAAATATGGATTTTTGCCCATTTTCATCGTGAACAGACGTTTTTCGGTAAATCTGAAGGCTAACCCATTTGGATTTTGAACTGAAACTCGGCATTTTTCAAAATCTCAAAAAAATTGTGTACAGCATCGTAATGTCTAACCAAGCAAGAATATGGGCCTCACGAGGATGAAGACGGATTTCTGGCCAGTTTTTGTTGCAAACAAACATTTTTCAGTAAAATCGAAGGCTAACCCCGTTGCGTTTTGAGACGAAACTCGATATTTTTCAAAACCCTAAATTTTTGTACATTACAGAAACGTCTAAACAAGTTAAAATATGGGTCTCATGGGGTTGAAATACGGATTTCTGGCTAATTTTATCACCAACAGATGTTTTTTGTAAAATCGAAGGCTAACCCCTTTGGGTTTTGAGTCAAAACTCGATATTTTTCAAAACCGCTAAAAATTTATGTACAACATTGAAATATCTAACCCAAGTAGAATATGAACCTCACGGGGGATGAAATATGGATTTTGGGCCAGGTTTCATCACCAATAGATGTTTTTCGGTAAAAGTGAAGGCTAATCCCTTTAGGTTTTGAGTCAAACTCGATATTTTTCAAAACTGCTAAAATTTTATGTACAACACAGAAACATCTAAACGAGATAGAATATGAGTCTCCTGGGGTTGAAATACATATTTTCTGCTAGTTTTCATCGCCAATAGACGATTTTTGGTAAAACTAACGGCTAACCTCCTTGGGTTTTGATCTGAAACTTGATATTTTTTAAAACCCCCAAAAATTTATGTAAAATAAAGAAATGTCTGACTGAGACAGAATATGGGCCTCACGGGGACGAAATACGGATTTTGACCCGTTTTCATCATAAGCAGACGTTTTTCGGTAAAACCAAGGCTAACCACTTTGGGTTTTGAGCTGAAACTTAATATTTTTCAAAACCTCAAAAAATATATATACATTATCATAATGTCTAACCGAGGAGGAATATGGGCCTCACCGGGATGAAATACAGATTTCTAGCCAGTTTTTATCGTGAAGAGACATTTTTCAGTAAAACTGAAGGCTAACCCCTTTGGGTTTTAAGCCGAAACTTGATATTTTTTAAAACACATAAAAAGTTATATACAACACCAAAACATGTAATCGAGACATAATATGGGCTCCATAGGGTTTAAATACGGATTTTCGTCCAGTTTTCATCACGAATAGACCTTTCCGGTAAAATCGAACGCTAATTCATGTAGGTTTTGAGTCGAAACTCGATATTTTTTAAAACCGCTAAAAAATTATGTACAACACTGAAATATCTAACCGAGGCAGAATATGAACCTCATGGGGGATGGAATACGGATTTTCGACCCGTTTTCACCGTGATAAGATATTTTTCGGTAAAACCAAAGCTAGCCCCTTTGAGTGTTGAGCTGAAACTTGAT
This sequence comes from Sporobolus alterniflorus, assembly GCA_008808055.3. Lineage (NCBI taxonomy): Eukaryota > Viridiplantae > Streptophyta > Magnoliopsida > Poales > Poaceae > Sporobolus > Sporobolus alterniflorus. Next base: position 8,895 of record VSTD030000916.1, read on the forward strand.
ATTTTTAAAACCTCAAAAAAATTATGTACAACACCATAATGTCTAACCAAACAAGTATATGGGTCTCACTAGGATGAAATACATATTTCTGGAAATTTTCATCATGATCGATGTTTTTTGGTAAAATCTAAGGCTAACCCATTTGGCTGTTGAGCCGAAACTCGATATTTTTCAAAAACCTAAAAATGTATGTACAACGCCGAAACATGTAACTGAGATAGAATATATGCCTCACGGGGTTGAGATACAGATTTTCTGCCAGTTTTCGTCGCGAACAGACCTTTTCAGTAAAATCGAAGGCTGGCCCATTTGGGTTTTGAGCCGAAACTTAATATTTTTCAACACCCCTAAAAATTTATATACAACACTGAAACATCTAACCAAAACAGAATATGGACCTCACGGGGTTGAAATACGAATTTTCAGGTAGTTTTCATCGTGAACATGCGTTTTTAGTAAAATCGAAGGCTAGCCACTTTGGATTTTGAGTTGAAACTCGATATTTTTTAAAACCCCTAAAAATTTATATATAGCACCAAAATGTCTAACTGAGTTAGAATTTGATTTTGAGTCGATACTAGATATATTCCAAAACCACAAAACAATTGTGTACAATACCGTAATGTCAAACCAAGCAGAATATCGGTCTGACGGGAATGGAAAACAGATTTTCGACCCGTTTTCCTCATGAACAGACTTTTCAGTAAAACCGAACGCAAATCCATTTGGTTTTTGAGCCGAAACTCAATATTTTCAAAACCTCAAAAAAATGTGTACATCATCGTAATATCTAACCAAGAAAGAATATGGACCTCACGGGGATGAAATACAGATTTTTGACATATTTTCACCGTTAATAGACGTTTGTCGGTAAAACCGAAGGTTAACCCCCTTCAGATTTTGAGGTGAAACTCGATATTTTTCAAAACTCCTAAAAAATTATGTACAACACTGAAACGTCTAAACGAGACAGAATATGACCCTTTAGGTTTTGAGGTGAAATTTAATATTTTTTAAAACCCCTAAAATTTGTATAAAGCATCAAAACGTCTATTCAAGATATAATATATGCCCCACGGGGATAAAATACATATTTTTGTCGTTACCGGACGTTTTTTCGGTAAAACCGGTTGGGTTTTAAGCCGAAATTCGATATTTTTCAAAACCTCAAAAAATTGTGTACATCATGATAATGTTTAACCGAGCAAGAATATGGGTCTAATAGAGATGAAAGACGGATTTTCAACATGATTTCGCCGGGAACAGAATTTTTTCGGTAAAACATATTTTTTAAAACCTGTAAAAATTTATTTAAAGCATCTAAACATCTAATGGGGACATACTATGAGCTTCACGGTTATGAAATATGGATTTTCAGCTTATTTTCATCATGAACAAATACTTTTCGGTAAAACGGATGGTTAACCCCTTTGGCTTTTGAGTCCAAACTCGATATTTTTCAACACATAAAAAAATTATGTACAACACGTTAATGTCTAACCGAGCAAGAATATGAGTCTCACGGGGATGAAATATGGATTTTTGGCCCATTTCCGCCATGAACATACGTTTTTTTGGTAAAATCGATGGCTAACCCCTTTGAGTTTTGAGCTAAAACTCTGTATTTTTTATAACCTCAAAGCAATTGTGTACAACACCGTAATGTTGAACCGAGCTAAAATGTGGGTCTCATAGTGATAAAATACGGATTTTCGTCCTATTTTTTGTCGTGAACGGACATTTTTATGTAAAACCGAAGGCAAAGTCGTCCGAGTTTTTACATTTTTTAGGTAAAACCGGAGGCAACCTCGTTTGAGTTTTGAGCCAAAACTCAATATTTTTGAAAGCCTCAAAAAAATTGTGTACAATAATGTAATGACATTCAAATTTTTGGCATATTTTCACCGTGAACGGATATTTTCTTGTAAAATAGAAAACTAACCTTTTTAGGTTTCTAGGTGAAACTCGATATTTTTTAAAACCCTAAAAAATTATGTACATTATCGTAATATCTAATTGAGCAAGAATTTGAGTCTAAAGTGCGGCTTTGAACCCGTTTTCACGAATAGACGTTTGTTTGTCGGTAAAAACCGCCCGTTAAGTGGCTAACTCAAAAAAAAAAATTGGTGTAGCAAGCCCTCGAGCATTTGGTCGACTGACAGCGCAGCTTTGGCCAAAGAAACAAAGCGAGATAATTAACCAAGAGTAAAACTGGAATATCAAGTTTATTGGGTAAAACTTTCCCTTTCGGGGTTACAAACCGTCAAAACTAGAACGCGTTAGCTCGGGCAAGTTGGGGTGACTCCGATCCGGTGGCCTCGACCGGCCACGTTGTCGTTGTTGCTTGTGGATCTCACCTTCAGTGTGATGGCCGCCGGCGAAGATGAGGTGTTGTTGGTCCATGGGGAGCCACCGGTAGCTAGCCCAATGTTGAAGTCGACGACGACCGCCCTGAGTGCGATCGACGATGCCCAAGTTGTGGTAAAACGGGGATGTGCGAGCAGGTAGTCGTAGGATTCGTCGTCTTGCTGCTGCTGCTTCTTGTTGTTGCTGCTGAAGAGGAGGGGTGGCAGGGTGCCGGTGAGGCGGTTGTGCCGGACGTCGACGCTCCAGAGGTTGGGGCGCCTGGCGAGCGACGCCGGGATGGACCCCGACAGCGAGTTGTACGACAGGTCCAGCTCCGTGAGCTCGCCCAGGAACGACGGAAGGGGGCCGGACACCGCCGTCCTGGAGATGGTCAGGAACGCGAGGTTGGACAGCCTCGCGATCGGGCCGGAGATCCCCGGGAGGCGGCGCAGGTCCAGGTTCTCCAGGTGGTCGAGCCCGGCGACGGCGTCGGGGATGGTGGTGCCCGCGAGGCTGCTGCTGCCGCCGTCGTCGTCTTCTTCTAAGATGACGGAGAGGCTGATGACTCGACCGGTGTCGTCGTCGCACTCTACGTGCTGCCAGTCCTCGTCGCAGCAGGAGGCCTCCGGCGTCCACGAAGCCAGCAGCGCGTCCTTGTCGCCGGGGTGGCATGCATGCTCTGCCACCGAAGCTGAGAATGGAGGAGAGCATCAGCAGGAGGAGGAAGATCGTCTTCTTCTTCTTCCCTTGAACAGGCAGGTGCACGGACTGCTCTAGTACCAGTAGTAGTAAGCACAAGGGCGATGACCTGATTGAGCGTCCTATCGTCACACTCTGTGCTGGTGCTGGTGCTTTCATCTCTCGTACTGTATTATATTTAACATAAAAAATCTCCAGGCACTGAAAATGAGAGAACGAACCAACTCAACCGCGCACAACCTTTGGATTGATCACATCAACTATGTATATTACAATTACTAGCACTACATATTATATTTACATACATACAGAGTGTCGTCACTCTCGATCGATCGATTGATCATAAAACATTACTAGCTAGCTTTCAGACACACATATGAATCATTATGCACACTACAGACTCTCGATCGTATGCATGCTGTGCTGATGAGATAGATAGATGAGCAGGTAGGCAACGACACTTGCTAGCTCATGTTGGGGCATGCCGCCAGCGGCGCTCCGCAGAGGCACTTGTTGTGCTGGAAGCTGTAGGCGTCGAACCTGGACATGATCCCGCCGCACAGCTTGTTGTAGCTCACGTTGAAGGACTGCAGCTTCGTCAGATTCGCCACCTGCTCCGGGATGCGCCCGCGGATGCCGTTGTGGCTCAGGTCCAGCAAGCTCAGCTGCTGCTCCGGCAGCTCCGCGCCGGTGAGGCTGAAACTGAATCGGTTCCTCGACAGGTCCAGCTGCTGCACCGTCTTTTCCCGCCCGAACAGCGCCGCCGACGGGTCGCCGGTGATCGCGTTCCGAGACAGGTCGACGTGCGCGAAGCTGACGGCGCCGAACTCGGCCGGCACGCCGCCGGAGAGGCTGTTGTGCGACAGCCACAGGTAGGCGGCATGGCCTTCTTCGTCGGACGATACGTTGCTGAAGAGCAGCGGCGGGATGGTGCCGGTGAGGCGGTTGCGGCTGAGGTTGATGCCGGTGAGGCTGGGGATGTCGGCGAGCGACGCCGGGATGGCGCCGGTGAAGGCGTTGTACGACAGGTCCAGCGCGACGAGCGAGGTGAGCCGGGACAGGAACGACGGCACGGGCCCCGACATGCCGGTGTAGGAGATGGTGAGCAGGGTGAGGTTACCGAGCTCGGTGAGCGACTCCGGGATGCCGCCGGTGAGGCCAGGGAGGTGGTGCAGGACGAGCCTCTCGAGATGGGTGAGGTTGGCGATGGCGTCGGGGAGGCTGCCGGTGAGGTTGGCGTCATGGAACACGGACAGGCCCACCACGCGGCCGGTGACGTTGTCGCAGTCCACGTCGTACCAGTCGCAGCACCACGTGTCCGGGCTCCACGACTCAAGTGGTAGGGGCTGCGTTCACGGCGAGAAGCGCGGCCTGGTCCTCGTCGTGGCATTGCTGCGTCGAGCTGCCACTGGCACCACTAGCAGTGACGGCGGAGAGGAGGAACAACAGGAACCACTGCGACCGAGCCATCGTTCGGTATTCTTTCTGCTGCCTTGTTGTACACCATATGTCTATGCATGGGTGTATACATAGAGGGTTGTAACGAAGTGCAGGTTGGGACTGGGCGCACCTGCGATTCACCCCCACTCTGATTAAACAAGGCAGTAGTGCAAGGGAGTGGGAGATATGTACCTGAATTTTATCTGCCTGGGTCACTTACCGGTCATTTTTTTTAAGAAAACACAACATAAACATAGATATTCATACATATATGAGTAATCACCCCTATAAATACATGCACACACACTCTATCCCTATAAGCACATCTGAAATTCACAAAGTTGGTCACCAAGAGTGACTCGTTGTCAACAGCGACATCGTCTCCCACTGAAAAAATAATTAGTTATAAATACAACATCTATGTCAAATCTAGTATTTGAACCTGGGTGAGTTAGTTCCACTACTAAGAATCTAACCAGCTGAACTAAGTCCACTCTACTACAACGGCCACTTACACTGAAGTTGGAAGATGAGATATGAAAAGAATACTCACAACACAAGGCCATAGAGTAATGTTATTTGTGCCTTGACACAAGGATCAGCATTATTACAAGGTTAAGTGGATTTTTTGCATGCCTCCTGCTTTCTTTGGCCTATCCGTTGATGTATGCACGGACATTGACGACACCCAATTCTCCAAATCCATTGAACATTCTTTCAGGTCAGGTGGTGGCCAAGCAATGGATGGAAACACACACACACGGATATATGGTAACATTTTTGCTCTATCAATCAAATGTAGTGATGCCGCTCAGCAAGTAGAGTACAACGGTGTCCATCTAAAAGCAATGCGTCGTATTTATTGTTCCTACACAACTAACAGACT